>JAYMSZ010003766.1:0-10199 GCA_036897665.1 Pelargonium citronellum | reverse complement strand
GCGCTCTTTTGCGTGGCAATACTGCTGTGAGCAAGTGGGAGCAAATTCTTTCAAATGAGATATGGGAAATAGAAGGTAATGATTTAGAAATAGATGGTCAAAACAGAATTTTACCGGCTCTGAAATTGAGCTACGACTATCTACCTTCCATCTTAAAGCAGTGTTTTGCATATTGTTCCATATTTCCCAAGTCTTATGTGTTTGTCAAGAAAGAGTTGGTGAAGTTATGGATGGCAGAAGGGTTTATCCAACAGATACGGAAACAGAGGACGGAGGAAACAGGGATCGAATACTTCGAAATGCTGTTAGGGAGGTCCTTCTTTCAACCTTCGCAAGATGGCAAGTATAGGATGCATGATCTTATCCATGACTTGGCACTCTCGATTTCGAGTCCTCTTTGTTGCCAAGTTAAGGATAATGATCCGTGCAGCCTGCCTACTAAAACTCGATACGTTTCAATACTATGTAACGATGCTGAGCAGGTTGCTTTAAAGGTTGCAAAGGGATCAAAGAAGCTACGCACACTTCTACTACCTAGCTTGGAGTTTACAAACTTCACAAAGACGCTTGATGCAATCTTTCTTGAACTGGAGTATCTGCGATCGTTGGATATTAGCTCGAGCACTCTTTCAGAACTGCCCAAGTCCATTGGAGAGCTGAAGCTTTTGCGCTACCTCGACGTATCCAACACTGAAATCAGAGTTCTTCCCAACTCAATATGCAATCTCCACAATTTGCAAACTCTGAAGCTTCTTGGCTGCGTCTGGCTTTCTGAACTGCCTTTTGACCTCAGCAACCTGGTTAATCTGCGACATCTGGAGTTGGACGATATATTCTGGTTCAAATCCTCCCTATTTCCACCGAAAATGGGAAACATGACTAGTCTGTATAATTTGCATGCATTTTGGGTGGGGCTCAAGAGTGGATATCGACTTGAAGAGATGCAGAACATGGCAAACCTTACAGGAGAATTACACATTTCAAAGCTTGAAAATGCAGTGAACTCAGGGGAGGCTGCTTTGAACGAGAAAAAGGGCATTGAGAAGTTAGTATTTGAATGGAGCATGGACAGAGAAGCTGATCCACAAGCTGAAGCATCAGAAGAGCAGGTACTTGGAGAGCTAGAGCCTCACTCCAACATCAAGCAGCTCCAAATATGTCACTACAGGGGAAGCACATTTCCTTCTTGGATGGGAAATGAGCTGCTCCGAAACCTAGTAACTCTTACCTTAAATCGTTGCACAAAAGTCAAAATCCTCTCTCTTGGGAAGCTACCACGCCTTTCTCAACTTTCCATAAAGGGCATGCATTCTTTGGAGAGATGGCTCGAGGTGGATGAGATGCAATACCATTCACTTGATACTTTGAAGATCAGCAACTGTCCTAACCTAAAGGAATTGCCTCAAATGTTTCCTAACCTCAGAGTTATGAAGGTGAAAAGATGTGATTCATTAAAGGCTCTTCCTGTGACTCCATCTCTGCAGTTTCTAATACTTCTTGATAATCTTGTTCTGGAGGAATGGAGAGAAGCTGTGGTGCTCTGCAGTGATCAAGGTCAGACTGAATTCCATCAACAGCCTTCCTTCTTGAAACTCTTGGAACTGAAAGTTATTGGCTGTCCCAAGATGCAGAACCTACCGATTATATTTGCTCCTCAGAAGTTGGAGTTAAGTGGGTGCGAGTTAATTACTGTCCTCCCAGTTCCAAGGTTTGCTCGACGTCTACAACATATGGCATTGGATGCATGTCAGAATGGAATGTTGGTAAGTAAAATACCTGATTCCAGCTCCATATACTCGTTGGTTCTGTCCAACATTTCAAATCTAGCATCTCCACCAAAATGGCCCCACCTCCCTGGGCTCAAGGCTTTGTATATCAGCAGCTGCGCAGATCTTGAGTCTTTATCCGACCAAGAAAGTGGACTCCAGAGCTTGACTTCTCTTGTGCTCTTGTCTGTTCGAGACTGCCCCAAGCTTGTAACATTGGTGGAAGAAGACCTACCTATTTCTCTAGAGTGCTTGATTATTGCCTCGTGCTCCAGCTTGGTGACCCTTTTTTCCAAGGAGACACTGCATAATCTCAACTCACTCAAGGACCTTCATATTGAGGACTGCCCTGCTCTCCAATCCTTGCCCGAGGACCATCTTCCCGCGTCTCTCCAACATCTGCATATTCAAGGATGTCCCCTACTAAGGCAGCAATGGCACCAAGCGAATAATGGAGGCAATCCAGTACCGGCACCACACAGGTACATCCCTGACATGGACATTCACTTCAACCAAGTACCATCAATCCCAATTTCTTGTACGCAGAAGGCACCTCCAACAGCTTGGTATCATCCCCTTATATGCTGCAAAGGTTAGCTCTCTATCTCACTCCTCAATTATCAAAAGTCAGAATCCCGTCATGGGAATCAATAATTGCTATCCTAAAGCATAATCTTTGTAATTTTCTATGGTATTGATATTGACATTGAAGCTTCATTTTTTTTCTCTTAGCATTGGAATTGGAAGGCGACATGAACCTGGAGAATCTTCTAGCTAATGCAGAAACTTCAAAATCAGCCGAAAAACAGTGAGTATAAGACTACAGTCTAGCAATTATTTGTATTTTGCTTAGGGGAAGGACGACTCATATGAATATATAACTTTGTACAACGTCGAAGTATCACTTAATAACTTTGGAAAGAAAAATTGCGATTCAAATTCTTAAAAGGTTATACTTAAAGCAAAGTCAGTAGCAATTCAAAATTGTGATTCAAATTCTAGAAATTAGGTCATGAGATTTGGAGTTGAAGTAACAGTAAGCTAATAATATTTTCATACCTGCCTTTTTAGTAATTTTGTTAACTTAAATGCCATTCAGTAATAAACATTGCAACCTAAAGTTTCGTAGGACTGATGCTGCTTGAATATTTTCAGGCACTGAAGTGAGAAAGTGACTGAAGGCAGAACATGCATCAAGAAAGTTAAGTTTTTATTCATGATGTTCATCCTTGGAGCACCAATGCATGGTTTACTCTATCAAGATTCGTTAAATCTCCGTTATTGTGTACTGTTGAACTGAAAGAGTATCTTGTAAGCTGTATTAATGATGTTTATAATTGTAGCACAAAAAAAAGGTCGGTTTCTTGAAAAGTTGGATCTTTGTTTTGGTTTCTGTTTAATCTGTTGTGTAATGTTGGGAATAGGCGGTAGAGTGTGTGTTGCTTTACGAGAAAGAACTGGAAGAGTAGTTTTGTAACCCATATTGAATAAAGTGGATTCGATGACCAAGAATCTTACTGAACCATGTAAATAACCGAGTTCTAGTATTTATTCTCTTTTTCTTCTGTTTCACATTATCATAACACAATGGTTATATATTGGTGTAGGCACAATCACAATGCAAGTTCCTTACATTTCCAATCACTGGGAAACTAAAAGGATCCATTTTTTATACTACATTGTTCCAAGAAAAAACCTAGGAGCTTATCAACAACTAAAACTTTACACCCAAATTAGCTTCTAAGCTCAATAATCTATTTCCAGATACAGTAAAAGCACAACAAGCTCATGCACATAAATCAACAAATAGGGCATTTCATGGTCAAACAAATAAATGGAAACCCAAAATGCAATAGTAAACATACATAAGGGCCAAACAAAGAACCATTAAAAACACTTATATATACATATATATGTATGTATGTATGTATATAAGTAGTGATTACTGAACACTTACTTGCACAGAAATTAAGCAGCCATGTTCTCAGTTTCTGTAAGCAATAGCTCTCTGGAATAGATGGTGGAACTGAGGAAGAGAGCGCCATGGGAGTGAATACATGAGCTAAGTGGGCTTGGATTTGGGCTTGGGCTTGGGTAATGGGCCAACCTTTAGTGGCCTTGGATCATTGTATAGTTTCTTATTTTGGAGGGAAAATCCCATAGATTCAAACTCAGACAACGACTCTCAATTTCAAGGTTACATTTTTTTATATTAATTTTCGCACAATTCACCTCCTTATCTCTCTCTATCTTCTCTACCACATTGTCTGCTTCTGTAGAAGCGAAGAGACGATTCTGGGTAGCGATCAGCTATGTCGCAGAACAGCATTAACGGCGGCGGCGATTTTCACGTGCCGGACGAGATTTTGGCGGTGATTCCCACGGACCCGTACGAGCAGCTGGATCTGGCTCGGAAGATTACTTCAATGGCTATTGCTTCGCGGGTCTCGAATCTTGAGTCTGAGGTGGGTCGGATGCGCCAGAAGCTCCACGAGAAGGACCGGGTCATTTCGGAGCTCGAGAGCCAGGCGACGAGGCTCGAGCAGGCCTGTTTAGAGGCCGAGTCGCGACTCAAGAACGTCCTCGATGACAATGTAAGTTGAAGGTCAACACTTTTTTTCTGGGTTTTTCTGATGTTTGGTTGGTGGGTGGACTAGGGATTGAGATTAGAGATTCTGGGTTTATGGTTCAATTTTTTGAAAAGATGAGAACTTCAAGTTGTGTTTAAGTTGGAGTGAATGCTATTGAAGGTGATTTGGGATCTTGAGGTGCTTGGTTGGTGAGAATATTTGGGGGAAATGAGGGAAAGATGGAATTTTTTGGGATTTATGTGGTTTGGTTGGGGAGTGATTTGGAGAAATGGATGAAAGGTTAGGGGTTTAGGGTTTATGCTGTTTTGGATTCTTCAGTGGAAGACAATAACTGTTTGAGTGAATTGGATTAGGAAAGGGCATTCTTATAGCTGCATGGTTTCTGAAAAATTAAGGGAAAATGATAGAAAGTTTTGTTATGGGATTGTACAGAATTTGCTTGGTTGATTGAGATTGGATTGAATGCTCTTGAAGGTGATTTGGACCTTTGTGGTGTTTGGTTGGTGAGAAATTTTTTTTGGGGGGATTAAGGATAAGTTGGAACCTTTTTGGTTTGTTTTATGAGGTTTGGTTGGGGTGAATTGGGGAAATGGGTGAAAGGTTTGGGGTTTATATGCTGTTTTGGGTTCTTCAGTAGAAAACAATAATGATTGCATAAGGAAACAGCAATTTTGTTAGTTGCATGGTTTGTGAGAACGCAAGGAAAATGAAAGGAAGTTTTGTTCTATGATTGTACTGAATTTGTTTATTTGATTGAGTTTGGATTGAATGCTCTTGAAAGTGATTTGGGCTATTGTGGTGTAACTGGTATTTGGTTGGTGAGAATATTTGGGAGGGGCTGAGGAAAAGTTTGAAATTTTTTGGTTTGTAGATAAATTGGAGAAACGGATGATAGGAAAAAAAATTAAAGGAAGATTTGTTATGGATTGTACGGAAAGGATTGGAAATTTGAATCGAGGTTGAAATTTATCCAAGTCTCAAAAGATATTATTTTTGGTTTTGATGGTTTTTGGGTGTTTGATTGTGAAGAAAATGATTGGAGAGCCAAGGACATTCTTAATGCTTCAGTTTGTGTTACTCTCGTTCTTTTCTTTTGGAAGAAATGAAATTTGAGTCATGTTGACTTAATAGGTACTTCGCAGAGCTGAAATGTGGTCAAAGGCAATAGCTTTGTGGGAATGAGATTCGTGTTTTCATGGTTTTGTTCTTTATTTGCTGCTTAACTGAGTTTATAGGCGTAGTTACTGATAAATAGTCGATAAAGAGGATACACAAAACATAATGATGGATCCATAATTTTTCAAATGTATTAATGAATTTTGAATATCAATTGTTATAATGTTTTTATAAATACAGAATTTCTCGTTTTTTTATATATTTTTTCTTAGCAACTGACTGATAGAATATTTCATGCCTACTTTTTTGTTAATAAGATGGAATTGATGATTGTTCTGTTTTTGTTTAATTTTGTTTGAAGACAAAAATTTCAAAGGAGCGGGACTCATTGGCAATGACAGCAAAAAAACTTAGCCGTGATTTGGCAAAGGTGTGGTTTTGTCACTTTTACATTTCCTTATGTTAGTTTTGACTTCTATAGTACTTGTTGGGTGCAAACAATGACTTCTTTTGTTTATGTTGCAGTTGGAAACATTTAAGAGACAACTCATGCAGTCACTGAATGACGAAAATTCTTCCGTAAGACTTCCATACCACCTTCTGATTTAGCTGAGATTTCAATTTAGATCGGAAATTTTTTCTAGTGAACTAACTCGTTACGTTTTGTAGCAGCATGCTGAAACTGTTGATATTGGTACATGTGACCAATCAGTTCCAAGTGTCATTCCTGATAAGGGTATTAATCTGACTTCACGAAGCATTTCATTTGAAACATCTATGACAAACTTAGTATTATGCTTCATTTCAATAGTGTTTCGATACTTTCAATGAGTTTAACTTTGTTTCTTCCTTTTGTATGCAACCTTGTGTCAATCTGCGCATTATCATTTCTTATCTCATAGATGAGGGGACAAATGGCTTCGGTTCACGACATTCCTTCAATGGCTTTAGTGATGTAACAAATACAAAAGATGAAGGTATGTAGACTTGATTTTCTTTGTTTGTTACGCAATGCTATTAATCGCATGATTATTCTAACGGGAAGAAAGCCATTTTAATGACCGAAAAATCTTAATTCAAACATGAACAATGAGAATTTCATTCCCTTTTCAATTCTTGATGAACAGCCTCAAGGAATGCTCAAAGATTTTCTATCACTCCATATATCACCCCACGACTTACTCCATCCGGAACTCCAAAAGTCATTTCCACTGCTGGATCTCCCCGGAAAACATCTGGAGCCGCATCACCCACTAGATCTCTATATGATGGCCGGACTTCACTGTCTTCGTGGTATCCTTCAAGCCAGCAGTCATCAGCTGCAAACTCTCCACCTCGTCAACGTTCACTGCCAGGTTCGGAAATCATTGTTACTTCTATTAGACTTTGAGAATTGATACACCACATTCTAGGATCTGTTGCCAGCTAGTCGGTATGACTCTTTTCCAATTTTCCCCTCAAAATTTTTGTAGCTCGCGCTCCTCGAATGGATGGAAAGGAGTTCTTTCGTCAAACTAGGTAACTTCCATCTTTCTAGTATTCATATATTGGCAATGAACAATACTAGCTTTGTTTCATAATAATGGTCGTTGTAGAGTTTTCGCACAAATTAAGTCATGTAAAATGACCTAAATTATAACCTTATGTAGTTGTTAGTGATTCATTAATTACTAGTTTACTACTCATTTACTGCTTAAACTTAATTAGTAATACTAGTAATAAATATTGCATTTGGGAATATAAAAGGGGCATAATTAGTTGGAATGTCAGTGGAAGTTAATCTTGAAATTGTAGAACGACACTTATTTTAAAACAAAACTCAGGAATGAGAATTAGATTTTCATTCATCATGTTTGAATTAGGCCTTTTTGGTTATGAGGAAAGTGTTAGAATGGAAATTTCCAAAATTTTAATCCAAACTCTACCTTTGTAGCTATGAGCTGTTTCTGACTTGTTTCGAGTATCCTTTAATACAGGAGTCGTCTATCATATGAACAGTTCAGTGCGTTTCTGGCTAACATCAAGGAACTAAATGCTCAAAAGCAAACTCGAGAGGTTATAATTTGTAAACTTGAACATTATTTAAAGCAGAGATATGCCAATCTGGTGGGGTACCTTACTAATTAAGTCTAGTATTAATTATATGCTTGCAGGAAACTTTGAAGAAGGCAGAAGAGATCTTTGGGACAGACAACAAAGATCTCTATCTATCGTTCCAAGGATTGCTTAGCCGCAAAGTACACTAAAACTTTATGCATCTTTGCTGGTGATAATTTACACTTTTAGGTATGTCTATTTCTCTGCTCAAACAACATATCCATTTACGTATCACATTATTTATATTTGCCACTTGCTCGCCTCTTTGGATCACGAGTCTCCATGGTCACTGTACTGTGACAAGGTGCATCAATGCTAGACCCCATATTATGATTTAGGAAAGGATATTTTAACTTTCAAGCTTCAGTTTATGAGTTTTATTTACCACGCGAAGATGAAGAACACATATCATGTTCGCAAATCATCATTGGAAGGATCATAAATTAGAATTGTCTTTTGGATATCGCATATAATCTTGAAGCTCTACATCTTGTTATCCAAGTCTTCATCCAAAACACATTGAAAACCTCATTGTATTTATGCAATCTTTAGATTTCTAACCCAACCCGAACATGAGTTTTCATATAACCCGATTCATTTGCAAGCATGTGACAAGTAATTTGGCATGTGTATCGGTTTTTATTTTATAAAGACCGCTATGACTAATTATGGATCACTCTAAAATCTTTGGCAGGTCGCGGATTAAACTCAATCCCTGCTGCTTCATTCTCTGTTCTGTAACTCAATCTCCTAGCATCTGGCCCGTTGAAATGCAACACAATCTGAGGGGTACAATATTCGATCATCAAACTAGGTTACGATTACTATAGGCTTCTTTTCTTCATTTCATACAGGTATGCCGCGTAAATAGTCGTTGTTTCCCGCATTACAATTTGATTCAGGTTCACAAACATTTCACTTTCTTGAACTTGTGTGTAAGAACATATTTTGGTTCAATTCATATATGTCATTCATTTTTCATTGGTTGTCAGTGTTCTGCATCCACAAATTCACTTAAACGAGTGTGAGTGATAACCAATGACGTGTGCTGAGATTCTTTTTTCTCGTAAACCAGAAACCTTAAGTTGATTCTTGAGGCTATAGTAATCGAGTTTATAATACCTTAATCTCTCATAAACAGTAAGATTTATCGGATAAACCAATCGGTCACTCAAATATATATATATGCTTTTGAATTCACTTTAACATAGTCAAGATTTTCCACGGAAAATGGAGAGCAAAGTATATATATGCTGCAAAAATTTGCCTACTGAGAGTGATGATATGATATGATATGATGATGAACAGTTTATGCATATATATCCTCTGCAAAAAGTCATATATTCTTATAGTTTTGTCCGATTTTGCACATATATATATGATTTGCAATCTAATCAATCTCATGCACAAACAAAGCAAGTTGATTGCATGAAAAATTGTAGTGAACATGTAGATGTAAAGCATGACATATCTGTGAAATAGGATCTTGATTTTGGCTTAGAGAAGCAAAAGATGTGTACCATATAGAATTAGAATACTTCTAGATCTTGTTCTCAAAAATCAAGCTCAAGATTCATTTTCTAGGCAACATGCAAGAACATGACCTTGTTGGAGGACCAAGAACATTTTGGAAAAGAATAATTTCATGGAAAAATATGACTTAGTAGGGGGAATTATAGTAGGTCGGCCGAAGATAGTATCTGAATTCAGTGGAAAAGGAGAACGCTAACGATGATCAGATGCATATGGTAACTGGACAATCAAGATGTCATGTTACGTGACTGATAATTGGTTGTGATGGGACGATGATAGCTAGACTTCATGCTTTGATTGGTTAAGAGCACAATACAAGACTATTTTTCTTTGATGAGATACGGGCGAAACTTTATTTTACATTTCTTTTTATAATATATAGAAATAGTGGTGTAATTGAGTTGAATCAAGACTAAAATTGTTAAAACTCTGACCCAAAGGTGAAACCACATGGGTGAATGTGGTTTTACAAACTGAAAATATTTTACCGTACACAACGGATTCATAAAATTGTCATGTGGTTCCGCTTTTAGAAAATCACCAATTATTATTGGTAACACTACAAGAATTGTGTCACTAAGAAATGGCCAAAAACTGTCTCTCATAAAATTTGTCTTCTATAAGTCAGTTAAATTGTCACCTAAAAATTTGCAAACTATCACATTTTTTAAGAGATGCAAATCTAAACTACCTTTCGTGCGTGCAAGCTAAAAAGTCCAACAAACTTTCACTTAAGAGAGTTTGAGTTAAACCGTCTTCCATATCCATTTGTGTTGTGTAATCTCACCTCAATTAAAATGAGTTTCGGTCAAATATTAAGTGAGTCAAGCTCGAGCAGTACTTGCAAGACTTAACTACTCATTTACAACTCTATTTAGAAACGTACTAAAAGCGTGTATATGCACCAGTTTATGTCTAAATTACCATGCTTGTTAACTATAATTTCACCAATAATTGTTTGCAACCAGTGTACATGTAAATGTGTAAAATACATGCACCAAAGAGTGATGCCCTAATCATCTTCAATTTAATTTAATTTGAAGGCTCAATGGTGTGGATGAGACATTGGATAGACCAAGTTAAGACAAGCACCTGA
>JAYMSZ010003765.1:0-10199 GCA_036897665.1 Pelargonium citronellum | reverse complement strand
CATTAGCCAAGGGGGGCAAGTAGGCTAGAGCGGTAGAAGAGGAGGAAAAACTACTAGAGTCTCGAGGCAAACCCTAAGGAACCCTCTATATAAGGAGAGGAGGCAAGCCACAAAGGGGGAAGGGAAAGAAACTCATAGAAGGTTTAGAAAGAGAACCACTAACTAATTAGCGTCGAAAGGGTCATCCTTAAAGGAGACCTTGTTTTGAAGGTCTGATCATGAGAAGGAAGACCCAAGGTGATACGTGCAGCAAAGGAAGACCAGGGTGACTGTGCAACAACAATGGGAGCCCTCCATCATTGAGGCTTTTAGGATTCCTCCATCTTTGGAGCTCACAGGGGGAGACCTCCCCCACCTTTGAATCTCATGTAGGATGTTCAGAGACTCCTTGCTTGTCCAAAGCAAGGCTCTAGGAGACTCTTACCCTTTTTAAGGCTCACCAAAAGTAACACTTGGAACATAAACACAAGGAAGATCAAGTCCAAGCTCCACACGCCCAGAAGAGTCGATTATGCTACAACATTTCTAGCACATGAAACACTAAGACGTTGAATTTGGAAGGTAGGCGCTCCTAGGAACTAAAATCACCCACCACTACACCCAAGAGCCAAGTGGAGGTCCCAAACCTAACCAAACATCTGAGAAGGGTGCGTCTGGAAGATAAGTCACAAACCCACAATGGAGCCCACATCTTCCCCTATCAGTCACGCACCGCCACATCATCAGCCTTAGTTTGTAAGTAAAAACACCCACCCCCACCCTCCCTCTTGAAGGGAAAGTGGACTTTACTTGATCTCATTCTTACACATTTCCAATCCTCTCTATATCCCTAGCGAGATGTTGTTCGGATTCCCCAAGAATAGATTATTACTCTCACCTCTTAGGCGGTTTTTGGAGCACACATTCGAATTTTATGCTAACGGTGTGCTAACTTGTGCAAACTCCATGAACCAAAACCCAAGACCCTAGCATCCAACTTCCGCCTCTAAGACTTGAACCCTAGACTTAAACAATTTAGAACAACCTCTCTAACACATGGACAAGAAGACAACCATCAAGTTTCTAAAATGAAATCAAGGGAAATTGTGCATCGGTCATTTGGATACCAAAATCAAAGCTAATTTCAGTGTTTTTTCGAAGGAAAAAGCTAATTTAAGTTCAATGACATAGTTGTAATTGTTTCAACTAAGTAGAGGTTTTTATTGTTTCATATTTCAACAAATGGGAAAATTAAATATCAAAACTCTAAAATTTTACTATTATCATTGAAGTCAATTTAGGATGTTTCCTTTTTAATATTTGTAGTGGGAAAAGCATTTCCTAATTTCTGTAATTCTATGTCATAATATTTTCTACTGTGTGGTATTTGTTAGTTCTAATATGTTTGGAGCTTAAACTTGATATCCCTCAGTATTAAGGGGCACCTCTTGAACTTATGAATATAGGAGTGATCATCATTAATAAAAACTCTACTTAAAAAAATGATTACTTGACAACACTACATTTTGAGCAACAAATTAGCCAGCAAAAATGGTGTTACTGACATTTTCATCATCAGTAAAACAACGAGAAAAGGTTAACGTTTCCAAATACCTGGGAGAACAAAAGCATCGACAATAACCGCTTCCAAGACACTGCTCAAGGACAAGAAATTTTTCTCATATATGGAATCAATGATGATCGTGTTCGGGAGCTTTGTTCTTCTATGTTTCTTCTTCAGTTGATTTATACATTCTGGCCTTTTCTTCGGTGCACCAGCTCGGTGCTGCTCGTTCCAGGCCTTCAGACCAAAGTCAACATCACAATTAGAATAGGAAAATCAAAAACCTAATCGAAGACTGAAGAGACAAAAAGAAAAATAAGGAATTGAGAGAGCAGTAAGTACCTGAGAGAGATCGGAGAGAAGAATCGCAGAGGTAACTCCGCTGGAATAAGCAATACAAGTGGTGAGGATCCGAGAGGCAATCCAGGTCCATCCCGGGACGGCGGATTCTGCTCCATTTCCGTCTTCTTCATCTGCGGGAGCAAGAACAGACCTAGCGTAATCGATGAACTGGAGAAATGGATCGTCCTCTTCTTCTTCTTCTTCGAGCACCTGCTCTGGCTTTTGTTCATCAATGTCCATCATTGTGCCTGAGATTCAATCCAAGTTCAACATGAGAGAGAGGGAACTTTTGGCGGGGCCTTTGAAATTGGATTTGGCTATAAATTATCGATTGGGCTGAGATGGGCCACCTCTTGGGTTTGAGCTAGGGTTCAAAATATTTGAATGATATAAATCCTTAAAAATTGATAATTCAGTCTTGTTCTAAATCTAATCATGCACCAAATTTTCACTAAATAGGTCTTGAATTTAGGGGTGTTCTTGGGCGGGTTATTACCCGCTCGTTCATGGGCGGATTTCACCAATGTTTTAAAAACCGGACCGGTGGAAGAACCGGTCCTGTCACTGGGTCACCGGGTTGACCGGGTCAACCGGGTCAACCGGCCGGGTCATATAATTTTATATGTATTTAATATATATATGTACAATCTGAAAATGTCTCTATCTGTTACAAATCTCAACCCTACATATTCTAACTATATCAACAAAACTCAAAACATCCCTTCTCTGTTAGCCCGTGTAGTCACAAACTCAGCACTCAAACAGCACAACCATTAAAAGCACAGTAAACGGAAACAACCGCAAGGGCACCATCTCCAACCATGGCAAAAGCAGCCGCGATGGGAGGGTACTATCTCACCCCGCCGTTAAACCATTGTTCATCTTTTTCAATCAATAATCGGGCGAATCTGTCGGTCCGGGTCGATTTTAAAAACATCGGTCAAATGTAAAAATTCATTTATGTATAAGAATATCTAAAGGTACAAATTGATTTGAGGCTAAATTAAGAGGATATATAGTTAATTTTAGAGTAATGCTGTATATACAAAATTTTGGGATTACACATTAATTAATTCTTTGATGAGTTGGCTGAATCACAATACACCACGTGTACATCGTGTCTTATAAACCAGGCGTTCCGCGCCAAAAATTCATGAGAGAGTGGTGGTATCATATATGTCGGGTTTTTATTTGTTTAAACTTAATTTTAAACCACAAAATATGAAAAATAGATGTACCACGTAAGCTACTACGTCACTTTGTACACCAAATTTTGTAAAAAATTTAGTACATTTAACAGTTTCCTTAATCTTATCGTAGTAAATAATCACTCGAAAAGACATGGAACAAGTTATATTTTGGCCAAAATTTAATAGGTTTGGGCACATATATATCACTCTTTTTGTATACAATTAAACTCAGAAAAATTAAAATCATCTTACACTCAATTTATAGAGGGCACAAAATTACATAGTAGTAGAAGAAGAGGTTGCAATACTGATAATTAAACCACACAGAAGAGGAGTTATATTAGTTATATTATTTTGTTTCTTCCTCTAATTTTGAAAATTCAGACACTTTACAAAAAATCAACCTTCCACATCAACTAGGACATGTTCAAATCAAATAATCAAGAATCCTGCAATGACCTTCTCCAATTGTGTATCAAAGAATTTGAAATTTGAGCTGATTTCAACATTGAATGTAAGCAGAATATAGTATCATAAAATGACCAAGAAATTTAACCCAAAAGGGAAAATAAAGAAGGTACATGAAAGAAACCTTGTAAAAAATACATCTATATATATCAAAAGACTATAAATTAACAAAATACAAAAGAAGATATTATTAAGTAGCTAAAATTTTGAATCAACAATATTTTGTTCATAGAAACTTCCTCTTCTTATAGATTAAACTAAACCTCTGCTCTCTTTGCGAGTCGTCGAATCGGGCATATACTTGTATCATCTAGAAGAGTACCAGAGCTTTTTCTGGCAAACCAAAATCTTCTCCTTGTCCACACCATACTCTGTGTCTTCTTTGTGGCATCCCCATTTCATCCCCTTGGCAATGGTAGCTACAGCATCCACAAAATAGCTCGATTCCCGAATTATAGCATACCCATTGGGACGTAGGATTCGATCCATCTCCAACAGCACATACTTCATCTCACATCTGCCCAAGTTATCACTATCATCATCAGTACCATTTGGACAACAACTTGCTACACTTTAGTACTCAATATGCTTATATATCATAGTCACAATATGGACCACAAGGTAAGTGTGAGTTTTGGGTCCTTATAAGTATATATGCCATGCCTATATATGTCATATGAGGTCTCGTTTAAGTGTTAATCCATATGTTCGACAAAACAAAAGATGTTTATATAGTTCCAAAGTTATTACCTGTGGCTTTCTGATGTAAAGAGGCCGTCAAGGTGCAGGAGATCATATGTTCGGGGATAAGTTGAGAAAGCTTCGCACCTGCCAAATATCGAACATATGACTCAATATTTACAGTTGCCAACATTTAATAACCCCATAAGAGAAGAAATGTATGGGCAATTTACCAATCTTGGTAAGTTCCAATGAGACCGCGATCATATACTGTGGCAAGTGTATTAGGAGCGTAGGAAGACACCACGTTCATGACCCACAAGGGATCATCAATCACGGCTCCAGCAAAGCCTCCAAAAACGGTGTTCATATCCATTACATTCCTGATCTTATCAGTCCCGAGAGCTGGTAGTAACTTCTTGTAGTGCTTGACTCGGATCTTCCATTTAGTGTCATCGTGCTTCATTGCACCAGCACCACCACCGTGATTTTCTGAGATGCGCTCAGGTGCTACATTCAGCCGTTGTGGCCATCTTGGGAGGGACTGCAAATCTGATTTCTTGAATTTGGGGCTTGGAACAACGACACATGGGCGAAGAGGAGTGTACCATGCTGCATCTGGTTCGAGGCTGTCATCGCACTTGCGTGGATAGACGTCTGGGTCGCTAAGCTTATTGTAGCAACTACTATCTGAAGACTTTTGCCACACTGCAATGTCATCCTTTTTGTTGAACAATGTGAAGCACATCGAAGACAGCAAGTCCTGCAACTTGTCGTAGTCTGATTTCTGCTCTTCCACAGTTGTGTTCCATCCTCTCCAGCGGCGTTCATAGTTAACTGGTGGGCCGGACAATACCCAGAAACCCCCTGGCCGGAGTATGCGGTGTATTTCTAGGAGGTATATTCCACCTGAGAGGACAAGGATCAAATGGGAAAAAGAAAATGTGTGAATAATAATTGATTTATAAGAAATTTAAAATGAAAGAATAATTTGGACACAATCTATAAGTTGAAGAAACAGAATAGCAATGTCATCCACAAATGCAAAGGAAAATCTTCACTCCCATAGGCCAAAACATAAATCCTCCAATTTGTTGAATGTAATTGACAATTTCATAGAGGACTCACCGAATTCTGTCCATGGGATAAGACATCTTGAACAATGAGCCATATCAAATGAGTTAGAGGGGAAAGGAAGACGCTGTGTAGAAATGATGCCAAGAATCGCTGGAATTCCACGTTCTAAAGCAAATTGAACTTGAGCTTCATGATTATCTCTCGGGGCAAGAGAAACAGTAAGGATCCCGCGATCTAGCAGATCACCTCCCCAGCTAGCGACCTGGAAACAGAATCAGAATCAAGAGTCCAAATTTAAAATCAGTTCAAATCTAGGGTATCATTAATAGCAATCAGAACGTATTAAATAACTCGTGTAATCATCCTGATATTGTGGACAACTTTTCTTCGTCTTTTTTTTTTCTCTCGTTTTATCAAGATATGGAAAGATGGTAAAATACTCTTACATGAATGAGAAGATCATATGCAATATATGAACTCAACTAACCTACAACTTATGACAAGTTTCACAAAACAGAAAACAGAAAAGAAAAAGAGTTTACCCCGCATCCAGTATCAATTGCAGTTCGAACAGATCCATCTTTCATTCCGGGAATCAGATCTTGCATCAAATCAACATAGGCACTGACACCATTAGGGAACATGGTACCGCCACCAGGGAAAAGGAACTTATCCCCTTCTTTAACCAGCCAATGCTGGTTAGATTTTTTCTTGTTAATCCAATCATACGGCACATTCCTGACATTGCCACATCCTAAACTTAGTTAGATGTCCAACACAGAAGTATACTGCTAACCACCCACTTGAAGCCGAGAAAAGCACTTTGCCATAAAATTACTAAGGCGTGAAATAAGAAATACCTGTACCAACATTGACCCCTGCTCTTCGGCCATCTGATTGGGGACTTGTAACCATCTGGGGGTGGAACTAAGCATTCCTTCCTTTCAAATATAGGAGGGCAGTGGCGCTCTAAGAAACTAAGTCGTTTCATACTGTACTTCCTCCATCTCTATACCAATACAAGCCATCGCCATCACTTAAAAAAATGCTAATAGACCAGTTATATACATTCAAGACACAATAACATATCTACAATTAACAGATACCTTTGGATCAGTGCAAGGAGTGTAGTCCTGATAGTCAGCGCTGCATTGAGGGAAGGTAACCGGTTTAAGTTGAAGAGGAGCAACAGTCGACTCCTTGGGAGCTGCCCTTGAAACATCTTTGGTGGTGCTAACCTCAAATTTGTTCTTATCGGAACAGAAGATTCCACCGAGGTAAAATGAAAACCCACAAAGCACAAAAAACATAATTGTCATGGGGACCATCCTTGAACTTTGAGGCACTGGCTTCCCATCTTTATCTTTATTATGCTTCATGACTTCAGAAGCTATCAATTATCTGCACACATGGAATCTATTAAAATTTCATAATGATATTGATCTCCAAGTTCTGCCAGATTAACAGATCAATTCCAGCATGCAAACAAAAAGTAACAATCTTCTTTCTGCACCAACATAACAAATATGGTTCATGATATTTCTAAGCTACCCCAAGCTTACAATGCTTTTCATGTCTTCTCATAGATCAAGATAAGCATCACATTCAAAACTCAAGTTCTAGTTAAACCAAAGTGACCCGACGAAAACCCAAGAAAATATGCTAACCTATAAATGACCGTTTTATGTTATGCAACAAATCATGGAAAAAGTAAACAAACGCACACATCGATTACCTAATTGTAGACAATGGAAGATTGCAAAACCCCAATCTATTTGAGAGACGCCATTTCAAGAACATAAGCAGTTGATATTAAAGTGAAGGATAAGAGAAAGGGAAAGCAGAAAAAGAAACAAAGAAAGAGATGAAATAATTGAAGGGAAGTTTCAAATCAAAGAAATTAATACAAATACCACGTAGTCAATAATCAACATCAACCATTAAAACGACTTATGCAAAGCTCTAAACTTCAAGATCTAAAAACAACTACCGACATATTATACTTTTGGTGTCACGTATAGCAAAACATATCTCACATGATATTGGGTCCCAAACTATTGAAGCCAGCCTAGCCTAATCACTACTTTCTCTTCAACCCCACCAAAGTTGAAAGGAAAATAAAAAGGAAGCAATAGATCTATACACCAAAACTGACCGTAATGAAAAGTTAAAAACAGGAAAAAAGGTGACAAGGCATCATGTAATTTAACCATTTCCATTAAAGCAAACTGGAAAAAAAAAAAGGTTCTGGTGTGTTACAGGATTGAATTGCCACAATTTGCCAATCACCTGTTCTCTTTGTTTTTTCCCATCTAAATCAATTATTGATGCATGGCTTCTCATGAAAATATCATAAACAAATAAATAAAATACAAAAACCACATAGGTCCAACCATACCCACCATAGCAAATCACAAAACTAAATGAACATGAAAACACCCTTTGGCACTTAAAGGCTCCAAAACCCTTCCTTTTTATTTTCTTCACAAAACCCATATCTCAATTTGGTCAAAAATAGAAAAGATATATCTGCAGCAAAAATCTTTTCTTTTTTTTTACTGAAAGCACCAAGCTTTCACTTCCCATCTAAATCCAAAATATGAAATTCTGTGAAACAGAGTGGCAGATTTCACAGAAGCAATGCCAACACCTCAACAGAACAAAAACATAAATAGATCCGAAGATCTGGCAGAGGAAAAAAAAAAGTTAAAAGAAGAGTACCTGAAGTAAAGGTGTTACCAAGAAATGGGAACAGAGTACATAGATCTCACTCCCAGAAAATAGAACTAGAATCCCAATAAGAGAGAAAGGGAGGGACAGTATTAGCAGAGTAGGGAGTGAGATCTATGGAGCTCACAGAAGCTTAAATAAGGAGCAGAAATAGAGAGAGAGAGAGAGTGATGAGCTCTTCGCTGTCCCCTGTTTCTCGTCCTCTGTTTCTTCTCTTTCCTCTCTTTTCTTTTTATTGTTCTTGTATTTTTCTACTGTAATTTCCACTTCCTCTGTTTTTATTTTATTTTTACTTTACTTTACTGTCTGAAAGCTAAAATACATATATATATGATCAGCGAGGGTCGCGCTGGTTTATCGTTTTGCCAGCCATTCTTGAAATGCCACGTGGCACATTGTCTGATTGGTTCCAATATCTTGGAGACGTTTGTTCTCATTTTCCACCCACAGTTTGCTGGATTTTACTTTTTTTACTTTCTAAAATATCTTGGTTTTGAGTAGAAAACTAAAATTAAAATTCCAAATTAAATATTTTGATATAACAGGAAAGTAAATAAAATTAATTGAAACTATCTTGAATTAAAGTATTGTGCTACATATTTAGATTGCACAAATGGTTTGTGTGGATTCTCTTGTGCATATTTTTTTTAAGGTATACATAGATTTTCTTGAGTTTATCTTTATAATTTAACCATTCATATCTTAACACATGAAGCTATCTTGTGTAAGATTGTTTTTAGGTCACTCTAAGCTAACTTTGTTTCGACAAAAATTGAGTTACACAATAAGAAGTAGTTCTCTCTTTTTAACTCAAACTCAACTCCACTCCACCCGACGTAATGAGATTTGAACTCACAACTCCTATGTGTAGATGTGTATGGTGATCATTGCACCACCCCTTAGGAAGTCACCCTAAGTTAATTGTTCTTAGACTTTTCAGAACTAAAAAAATAAGACAACTCAGGTTTTTGCAACTGATCGTAAAACGTTTGATAATACAAAATTTCTTGTGAGGGCCTAAGTATCCCCACATGTGAGATCTACGTAGCTAAGGCTGAAATGATGATTGCATTAAAATACACTACATGAAATGAAAATGAGTAGCTATTGATAGTAACGTGTGACTACAATTCATATATATAGTGATAGAAGGTGGCAAGTGGAGGTTGTTGCAATCAATGGAGGTTGTTGAAGGAGCAATCTATAGAAGTGGACAAATTGTTCAAAGTTTAATCATCCATTATAGATAGATAAGTTGAAACGTTTTATTAAAGCAAAGTATTGATCAATTTATGAGGAGTAATTACAGATGGAATCCCTATGATAAGCTTCTATTTTAGTTGGGACCCCTGAATTAAGTTTTGCAACTTTGACATACCCTATGGTTTTTTTAGTTCATTATGTCAGTTATTTTGGACAGAAAATGCATCATGTGCCATGCACATGTTCAATTTTTTCCTAAATGGCATAATTGCCCCTAGCTTTGGTCTTCTTCTTCTTTGTGACTTGCCGGATTCTGCAGAGTTCCGCCGAAATTTGCAAAAATCTATCGGAAACTGCACATTATAAAGGAACTTAAATCTCAATTTTTAATGAAACCCAATTCGCAAAACTGATTTTTGACAAATACAGATCAAATCAAGCAAACCCATTTTTGCAAAACTCAAATTTTTATACCAAATTTACTCAATAAAATTTTGAAATAACCATCAACTGAACCAAAAATCACACCAAACTCCAATAACATTCAATTTGCCTCTCATGCTATTAACATATATGAAAACCCAACAAAATGAACTCACCAAACACATCTAAATCAAATAGCTCAAATCTCAAATTTTGATCAAAACCCAACAAAATGAAAAACCAGATCTAAAAACCTCATCTCTCAAAACAAATTCGAATTCGTCCATTTTTTCTAGCACAAACAGTAATTAAACCCCCCAAAAATGCAGTTTCAAGCGAAAGAGAAGGAAGACCCACCTCATGCTCCTCCGGCGACGGCTGACCAGTCTCCACGACGGCAAGCGGCTTGGGAAGAAGAAGCGGAGGCTTCTCGAGGCGGCGGTTACAAAGCTGGAGCTAGGAGGCAGAGTCGTGGTGGTGGTGCTAGCTTGCAACATCGAGAGAGGGCTGTGTGACCGCCTCCATGACTACCACGCCGCCCA
>JAYMSZ010003764.1:0-10200 GCA_036897665.1 Pelargonium citronellum | reverse complement strand
TGGAAAAGGAGGATGATTTTGTGAGTGATGTTACAAGTAGCCATAAAAAAACAGAAGGTTAGATATTAATTCTTTCTTTTGGTATTTGGTATATCATTTATTTGTATCCTAATGTACAATAAATCCTCATATTTATCATTTTTGATAGCAGCAGAGACGTAAATGATAGTTCTTTTTTACTTTTGTTAGGATAGAAAAGAATAAAAAGAACAATATGATCCTAAGAGTTGGAGTCATTGGAACAATTATATATGTTTAATGTGAGCTTGGATTTTCTTCTTCTTTTGAAGATTTTTGGTAACCTGTATAGATTGTGGAGTTGATCTCAGTGATCGATTTAAGAACTCAAGTAGTGTTTGGATTAGGAATCTTGGTTTGAGAATGATGATGGAAGATAAAATGGGAATGAAATTTTCATTGATAGACATTGAATTAAAACCATTTATATTTCTGTTTCCATTGGTACTGTTTATTTATTTATCCTGCATTCATATATCATTGCTTAGGTGCATTTTGAAGATGTCAGGATCATTACGTCCCCACTTTTTTTTACCATTCTTCTTATTTTAATATACTGGTAGGGGTCCGGCCAAATCCCCCAACATCTATTTTCTTTAAAAAAAAAGAATAAAAAAACTTGATTCCTTCTATGATGTATGAATTAAGATTCTCATTCTCATTTTATATTTTATACTATGATGCAAACTCCAAAATTTTGCAATTTCTTATATGGATGTTTAAAACAAATTATATTTAATGTATTTATTTGGAGGAGCATGATTTAATTTCATTTTTTAAATAATGCATATTTATATTGAAATATAAGGAGAATATTTTTGATGTATCATTTTTGGAGGAGCATGATTTAATATCATTTTATTTTAAATTAATGCATATTTATATTGAAATATAAGGAAAAAAGGTATAAAAAGTCGTAATCTTGTTCTCGATTAAAGTAACTTTTTAATCGTAAACTGTCAAAAGGAACAAAATTATGAATTTTGTTCCAAAAAACACATTTATGAACAAATCTACATTGAGTATTGATTTTTTTTTTTCATGTTTTTTTTTGTATAACTATGTAAATATATATATACTTTTAGATGAACAATATGATCTATTTTATTTTTAATTCTATTTATTTTATTTTCAACTAAACGACAACAGGTAAGTATACTTTAGATTTTATAGCTAAAATTGTGTAATTGACTAGTGTTTGAATATTATTTTTGTATTAACATGTTAAGTATTTGTTTGTTTTCTAACAATTGTGATTAATATATATTATTTGATTAATTTTGTCACTAATTTATTTAATTGAAGATGGATCAATAGGAGAATTGGATCATTCGGTCTCCAAATAAGGTGTAGATGGAGGTTAAATGAACCAAATAAGAATTGGAATGAGAATGATATTTTAAAATCCGCCTCAAACACGATCCTTTATGGTTCTTAAAATCGTCAAAGATGACGCTACTCATATTTAATTTAGGAATGTATTAAGAATTTACTTGATTCTTTTACAAAATGGAAGGTAAGTATTATATATGTCAAATTATAGAATTTGACATGATGAAGAAAGAGCCAAATAAAATGTGACTTGTGTAATTAAAATATTTTATTTCTCAACTACTTTGTTCTTTATCTAATTATTTTAATTATTTTTAGATAAACCGAAATTATTATAATAAAGCAAGGAGGTCCAAGAATTACAAAAGCTACTTAGCCCTATTTTGACCAAGTTATGGGCCCCAGACACAAGCCGTCTGGCTGACCATTTGGAAAAAAACATTGACAAAATTTTCCATAAGCTTCCTCACGTCTTCCCCGGTTGTCTAAGCTTCCTAATCTTTAAAATGCTGCCGATACATATTCCTGCATATTTATTTTCATATTTATAGATGTTGTGTAAGATTAACAATAGCAGTGACACACACCTTCTTTACAAACTCCCCCTTTATTATTAGAACAACCTTCAATGCATTTTTTCCAACAAGATCCCTCAGGAGATTTGTCACTAGTCCCCTTCACACATCCCCCCCATTTTGGATGATTTCTACAACAAGCCGAATCTACTTCTATCTTTTGAGCGATCAATAACCCCTCCAAGCGAGAGAAATATTTAAAATTCCATTTTTCAGCATTGTCTTCGTTTCGTTTCAAACATTCTTTATAGTTAGGATGATCCTTGCACTTTGTGGAACTTACTACATTTTGAGCACTCGTCTTCTTGCAATATGCAGCTGTAAATGGGTAGGAGTAAAAACATATTTTTTATATTAAATAGTTGTGTGTATATATAGAAAAAAGTTCACATGCACAAACACACAAATATATGTATAAAGCAATAGAAATATTATAAACGAATTATAGAAATATCTTTCTTTTTTGGAAACAAATTATAAATATATCTTAACTAATAATAAAGAATGCGTAAAATTAAATAATGTATTGGAAAAATTAAAACTAATCTATAAAAAATTGTTGATGAATAATGTTTTTATAGATCATTTATGTTTGCAAATAAGTTTTTCTTTTTCTTTCTCCAGTCTCTTTTACATTTTTTTGAACAAATAGTGGTACCATCAAGGGGCTTTCTCTAAGCCCTCGAAATGGGGTGGTGCTAGAATGTATGTTTATTCAAACATTAACCGGTCGTGTATTAGAATACTTGGAAGGTATGGAGTGCATTTTAGCTTTGTTGGAACATAGGAAATATTCAAAATAAAAATATATTTTATAATTTTATAATATAACACAAATAATAATAATTTTCAAGAGACAGTGGATTGATGTAAAAATAAAAATACATACCTATAAATAGAAGGAGAATCACCCAGGGAAAGACAGAAGATGAGACCCTAGACTTCGCCATATGCTTTACTTTGAATTTAAACTCTTATTATATATTTTTATTATTTTTATTTAATTTGATAAAAAATTCACAATGAGGTATTATTTATAGCATGATTTTTATAACTTAAGAAAATAATAACTTAATGTTGTGGAAGAACATATTTAAAGATTCATTGTTTCAATTGATGTTACTTTACCATAAATTGTACTACTATTTTCTCCTAATTTAATGTTAATAAATCCATTTTTACTCATATTTTTTTTGTAATGTTTATAGGTTACAAAGTGTATGTACACATGCTATATAGCCTCCATGTGTGCCTCACACACTCTACTTGTAGCCACGTTCTCGAGCAGTGGCTAGATGCCACATGGTCGGTTGCACAACATCCTTTAGTTGTGCGTCACACTAGATCACCCTCGTTGGGTCAACTAAGGTGTGTGAGTCTATTTACTAGGCCAACTCAGTATGTGGACTCAGTCTAATCAGGCAAGTCATCAAGCCAACTCATCCCAACTCGGTTCAAGCTCGCTTATACCATGATGATGACCTTGAAGCTCGCTTAGACTTATATATTGTTGTCAAATGACATGAGATGTCACTAAGAGTGTACACAATTGGTAATAAACTATTACAATAGACTGGTCTACTAGAAAATCCTTCATGAGCTACTACTTAATTGTCATAAACGAATCTGTTAAAATTGTTGAGAATTATGTTGATCCTTAAACTTGAGATCACTATGACATCCTTACATAATGATTCGTGTGTTTTCGTCAAATAACGTTTATAACAAGATTAATCGTAACATATGTAATTAGGTACACCACAAGTCACAAAGATAAAGATGAGTGATCAAGAAATGATTTGTCACACTGAATCTGTCAGAACAATATCTCTAAATACTTTGATAAGAACCATAATTAACTACGGCATGTCAACCAACTGACAGGGATTATTCATTCTCTCACTGGCTATTACGAATGATTAAACTCCAATAATCAAACTAATACTCCCTCCACTCCAAAATGAGTGTCTTGTTTCTATTTTTTGCAAAAATTAAGGATTACTAGATAATTTAATGTGTTTCTAATATTACCCTCACTTTCCCACTTACACCCCATGTGCAGTTCAGATTTGCCCATATGCAGTTCATGTAATGCATAAGTGATAAGGGTAATATGAGAAAAACAATAATATAATAACCTAAAAATAGAAACAGGACACTCATTTTAGGACAAAAAATTTAGACAAACAAGACGTTTATTTTGGGATGGAGGGAGTAGTTCATTAAAGGCTTTAATGAACCCATTAGTTTGACCATTTGAAGGGGCTTCTTATAGCTTAACTTGTAATAAGCCCCTTCAAAACAGCTCATAATCATTACACGAAACTCAGTTTCTCATGAAACCATGTGCTATTTGAAAGAACAAAAAAAAGAACCTATCAAGACAGATGATGTGATATAGAGTAGCCTAAGCTCATTGTCAACCACGTAAAAGAACTATCATTATCGGTTAGAAATTGAACCATCGTCAAAATATTATCATACTACCAGCCTCGACACCATCAATCTTAACGACCTGCTACAATCCCCAAATGCTAAACCATTTGCATACCTGCCAGAAATCAATGCACAAAATAGTTAATAACACTGAAAAAGTGTGCAAGGAATAAAACAGAATCTCTATTATTGCACATTTGGTTTCATTCTAATAGCTCATATACGCACAAGGAATATTTTTGGATTGTTACCAAACAAAACGAAAGGGAAAGCTTTGTTGCAAATATATCTTCAATGTTTTACAAGTAAATGTGTACTAACTCGTATCTCGCACTATACATTCAAAAGTAGTACATTTCTTTGCATGCCAGTAAAACAAACGGCCACAGTCCAATGAACAAGATCATCATCACTTAAACTAACTAATTTCGATTAGTATATAACTATCATTCTGGGTTTTATCATATATGTATTATGACTTTAGTTTAGATGTTAGCATACAATGTAAATGATATTGTTGCTTGAAAAAACTTCTGATCCCAAACAGTTTGCATTATAACCAATGAAGCGTGACTAATTTTTATTTCTCAAAGTTATAGCACTGATTGAGCTTGGAAACCAAATGCTCATCTATGTACACCCTCCATCCCAAAATGCAAAACAATAACTTTTTCTTAAGTTTTCTCAAAAAGAAAACCAAAACACTCATTTTGGGATGGAATGAGTAATGATAATAATTTTTTTCAGCCCTTAACTGTTTAGGGATATCTTGACTACTTGTGTATTCAGGTGATCCAGGCTTTTATACGAGATAAATTTCCTTTCACCTTGCAAAATACAAAATAAATAAATAAATAAAAATTAAAGATGATACTCAGAAGAAGAAAAAAAACAATCCAACCAAATCAGAATAACTGAATTCTGCTTGACTTCTTTTTTATTTCTGTTATTTTTTGTTTTAAGATTTCACAAATAGGGTCGTGCTAAACAGTACTCACATTACTACTATCGAACAAACAATGAGCAATGAACTTAAGAGTTAATTGAAGGTCAAGTAAAATTTGGCAAAAGAACCAAATAATGTAACATCATGGGACCCATCATACAAGTATGATTTGGAAAATGCACTTAGTTTTTATGAATCATGAATCAGGTGCATGAAACAAAGTGGCCAAGTGAGTGATTTCAAAAGTTCATAACTTACTTCAGGAACAAAATAAAAATGTGCTAACAGTAACAACCCAACTTTCAATATCTAGCATTTCACCTATAATTATTGAGTATTTGAGTCATCATACACATGATCGAAATATCTACAATAAGTTCATGGGTCAAACTCACCAAAGGACAGGCATAAAGGGCAAATAGCTCAACTAGAACCAACAGAAGCTAGAACTCACACAACCACGGACGTAACTGGAAGGTCTAGGCCCTTAAGTGCATAAAGAGTAAGCCTTTCATATTAGATTACATTTCATGTTCTTGCGCTGGACAGAATTATCAAGTTAACTAGCATTTAATAAAAAAAAAGGGAGGAAGCAAGCATTAAAAGTTGGACATCTGAAGATTTAATTGTTATGTGAAACTTTTATGCATGCAACACTCTTAATAAGTAGATTAATAATGAAATTGCGTCTCTTTTTTGTAAGAATTGTATCTTTGTGTAGTTCGGTGTCAGTCATGCAACACAGACTTCTTGTATATTCTATATTTTCAATTTCACATTCTTCTTCCGCATCCAACCTAAAAATAAATAAAAAAAGAACAACAGCCACCAGCCCAAGTCATGTCCTAAACAATATTGGGGTCGCCTACATGAATCCTTCTGCAAAACACTTTGGCTCCTCTGCTTGTATTCTCCTCTTCCACTATCTTATACAATGCTATCACTTTTGTTAAGCCAAGTATTATCATATATTTCCTCACTACTGGTTTCCATGTTAACTTAGGTAAATCCCTACTCTTCTAGTTTTTCCTATTTGAATTCTCACATTTTCTCAAAGAGAACTCTCACTACTCTCTACATGGTCAAACCATCTTAAAAGACTTCCAGCATCTTGCCTTCAATTCATGCCATCCAAACTCTACCTCAAATAGTCTCATTCTTAATATTTGCATTCCTAGTGTTACTACATATCCACCTAAGCTTTCTCATCTCTACAACCTCCATCTTATGACTTTGCAGCATCTTTGAGGCCCAACATTCAGTGCCAACTACCCAATCGAACATTCCTTTCAATTTTAGAGACTTTCTTTCATAACAAAGAACTCAACTATAGATCCGACGTATCTAAAATTGTCACTTTTAGTAACTTCCACATCTTCTAGCATTATCAAACCACTACTCACCCTCCTATTTTTACTAAACTTACACTTCATATATACAGTTTGGGTTCTACTTGTTCAATACCCTTTTGATTCTAAAGTCTCTCTGTCTATATAATTTTGCATTAACCCCGTATTCTACACCCAATACCCATCAACTAAAACAATATCATCTAACATATACTCGTCTTGAAGATGCCATGTGATCTCATCATCAAATGCCAAGGCAAAGAGGAAATGGCTTAGAGCGGATTCTTAATTCAATCCTACCGAACTAGAAAAATAATATGTACCCTTTTTTCTTTAGTACCCACCATAAAACTTCCCACAAACCTTGTCAGCCTTTTCTAGGTCAATAAAAGCTAGGTAAAAGTCTTTTCCTTTCTCACTATCCTTTTCATAAGCCCCCAAAATAGAAAAAAACAGTGGATATACCAGGCATAAAACCAAATATTTTTTAAACTTTCGCTCCTAATCTCAATCTATGTTCTATCACTCCTGTCCACAATGCCATTACATAACTCATAAGCATAATTCCCCAATAGTTATTACAAATCAGAATATCACCTTACTTTTTATGAACCGATATTATATTGCTTTTCTTTTACTCGTCAACATCATATTAGTTCTCAACATTTGGTTAAAGAGGTTTGTTAGCCACTTGCCACCTTTACCCTAAATATTTCCAAAGTTCTATGAGAATCTTGTCGAAACCAACTACTTTTCTTCTTGTCATTTTCTTCAATGTTTCTTCTACCTCACTTATCCCAATTCGTCTTATAAGACTATGATCCCTATCTTCAGGAACAATACTAGGTTGTCAAAGTACTCTTTCCATCTTTCCTAATCTCTTCAACCTTTGTCAGTGCTATATTATCTTCATGTGTGCATTTGACACCAATTGTATCTCTACTCTTTCATTCAATGTATGTTTGCAATTTAATAGATACATTTTCCCTTTCTTGGTGTCTTAACTTTTTATATAACTTATTATGTCCTTTGAACATACCTTCTTCCCCGAACTCCTTCAACTTTCGTCACAATTTTTTAGATATCTTTTCACCTCTCATGTTTCTAATCTCACCGATCTTTTTTTCGTTGTAGTTTTATATTCTTCATAAGTGCTCCCAATTCTATACTTGTATAACCTACTATAACATTCTCTTCTCCAGATCTCCCAAATGGCATTTTGCACCTCCCAATTCAACCACCCAATTTCCTTACCTTTCGAGCCACATCCTCTAGGTCCTCTAAAACATATTTCGCTACCTTCCTAAAGCAAGTTGCTATTGTCCACATATGACTAGTGTCCTCAACTACATCCCCATCTAGCTTACTTGGTTATCTTCTCTAAAATACATTTGATTTTTCTCCTTTAAGTTCCACCATCTAATCATAGGTTTACTAACGTTTTCATTTTTCGTATGAACCATATTAAGGCTAAATCCAAAATCACTACCTTCTTTGTAATTGAAGGCATTATGCAATCACAATCTCATTAATATATATGACAAAATAATATCTCATGAGCAATCTTATTACATTAGGGTTGCGTTTGGGAACATGAATTTAATTTGAAATTTTGAATTTGAAATGTTGTATTTCAAATACAAATATAATGTTTGGAAAATCACATAATTTCAAATGAAAATGTAAGGGTTGTCATTTGAAATCTTATATTCTATGCATGTTTAGAATGTCAATGGATTTGAGTCAAATCCGAATCCAAATTCTTGGGATTTCCAAACACTTAATTTGGCTCAAATCCAGCATTTCAAATGAAATGTTGGTTCTCAAACACACCATCAAATTACAATTTGATTTGACTATTTAACCATAACATGGCTGTGTGAAAGTAGCACTTTTCTTTTCAAATACCACCGTGAGATACAAACACTATTTGCTTATGTATAGCATCAGTTGATCACTAAGAATAGCTTTGGTCTAATTTTATGGTGGAAACTTCGTGTATTTCTAAGGGAATTGGGGATAAATATGCTGGTTATGAATGTATTTGTGTTGTATAAGTTGTGCTTGGGTCGATGAGAGGTGGCTTCAA
Source organism: Pelargonium citronellum (assembly GCA_036897665.1). NCBI lineage: Eukaryota > Viridiplantae > Streptophyta > Magnoliopsida > Geraniales > Geraniaceae > Pelargonium > Pelargonium citronellum. The sequence goes on along the minus strand of JAYMSZ010003764.1, from coordinate 1,455 downwards.
ATTTGATATTACAGGTGAAGTATTGAATGTTGAACTCTGATTATTGGCAGAGATTCATGGAGTGAACCAAGGAGAGTAGAAGGGTTGGACAAAGTAAGGGTTTGTGCTGCATTTGCTTCTGGTGTCATTTCTGCAGCCGTTGGTGATGATGGCTCTCTGTGGGTGTGGGGAAAGTCCAAGCGCGGACAGCTCGGTCTTGGAAAACAAATAATTGAAGCTCCTGTACCTTCCAGAGTTGAAGCACTTGCTGGAGAAAAGATAGTTAAGGTGGACATTGGTGCTTATGTAGGAAAATGATGTTGTACATCTGGTGTTCCAATAGTCCAATAATTTGCCAATATGAAAAACAAAATTTTACTCCCCCATCCTGAAATGAATGTCCACTTTCTCAAAATGAGGGTCCATTTTTCTTTTTTGCTTGTTAGTTATGCGTGAATTACCAACCCTAAGATAAGATAGTTAGAACCTCTTGATATTGTTGCAACAATAGTACATGGGTGTACAAGGGGGAAGTCCAACTCTATCTAACTTACCCTTAATTTATACTCCCTTCGTCCCGTAATTGTTTGCTTTCCATTTTTTGCAAAGATTAAGGATTAGAATTAGGTTTTTTCCCCTTACACCCCACGTGCTCTTCTTGTAACAAACTCATGGAGTTCTCACCAACTTATCTTAAGGATATTATTGGTAATGCATGCATAACACTATCTAACCAAAATAGAAAATGGACAATTATTTTGGGACGGAGGGAGTACAAAAGTGGAAAAGTAGACCGTCAATTTGGGATGGAGGAAGTAATAATGAATGATCAGTTTATGTTACATGCTTGATGCTTCAACTCTCATATGTTGTATGATGGGAAAGCTTAAGTGCTTCTTTAATTCATTGACAGGTCTCACTTGGTTGGGGCCATGCTCTTGCACAGGCTGAGGATGGAAAATTGTTTGGATGGGGCTATTCAGCTGATGGTAGGTTAGGAGAGATGGGGAAAGCTTTGGAGATATCTCCACTTGATTCTAGTGCAAATACACGTAGAAGTAACAGTGAACTCTCAAGCTCAATGATTGAGGCTGCCGAGAAGTTGGTTCTAGAAGGAATAGAGAAGGAAAAAGACATGCCAATTGTCTGGGGCCCTTCTTTAGTGGACGAGCTTCATGGTGTTGAAGTTGTAGACATAGCATGTGGACTTGATCATTCCTTAGTTCTTTGGCGTAAGTGATAGTTGTGTTAAAGTTCATGTGCACAAGCAGATATTTTCCCTACTCATGTAACCAATTTCAGGTGATGGCACCTTATTGAGCTGCGGGAGCAATGTATATGGTCAACTGGGCAGAGCAAAAAAAGATTTGGGAATGTTGCCAGTTGACATGAGCTTCCGTCCCAAGTCAATTGCATCAGGGCTTGGGCATTCTTTAGCAATATGCCAGACAGCGTCCGCTGGTACAGAAAGTGGCA
>JAYMSZ010003763.1:0-10200 GCA_036897665.1 Pelargonium citronellum | reverse complement strand
ATGAATTTTAAAGTTTATGTCGTAAAATAAAAGGTGAAAGAATGGGAATGAGAATCTCATTCCATCCAACATAGGTGAGAATCAAAATACACATGGGTGAGGGAATGAGAATGAGAATCGGAATGGGAATGAGTGAGTTTTAATCCAAATTAACACCATCAATAGGAATCTCATTCTCATTCTCATTCTCCATTTCAATTCTCAAACTAAAATTGCTAATCCAAACGGTACCTTAGATAAATTGATTAAGCATCTAAACATCTCATTTTTGGTGCTATATGCCCATGTTTGTGTTGTTCAAATTAAAAGAGGGACTCTAGGAGAACACTCCTCATCAAGCCCACATATTTTGTTTATGCTTTCTTTAGCTAACACCATCTTCTTCTCTTCTTGTGCTTTTCCCCAAATCACACTATAAAATCCAATTGCTATTATAGTTGCTCCAATCAAGCTGCAAAACAATATTTATACATTTCATTATATATACTAAATACAATAGAAAGAATCTAAATAAAATAACTCGGTCAAGACATCGAATTTCAAACATTAAATCATGACGTATACCTTCCAAGATAAAGAGTATCTCCCAGAAAAGAAACCCCCATGATAAGTGCAACCACCATGCTTAGGGGTTTAAACATAGAAACATAAAGAGGCCCTTTCTTTTTAACTACCCATGTATGAAAAACACTCCGTATTGCCACCGCGAAAAATGCCTAGGGTTCATTAACCAAAAACGAACATTCAAATTAACTTATATGTCAAAATGTGTTGAGTTCGTGTCTGATCATAAATAACGTGCATCACATATATATATATACTTACGGCATAACATATAGTTATCAACTCAGTGTCAAGCTTGAGTGTCCAAGCATTTGGGTCATTCTCAGCTAGAAAAGCAATGATGGTGGATTGGATGGTTACAAAGATGCAAGCAACTAGGGTTACCAAGAGCTCCTCAGGACAATCCTTCATAATCCAAGCCTGTACAATGAACAAGAGTGAGAGGGACAAGGCAGCAGCTGCAAGAAGAATGCCTCCAAAGATCCAATTTGAATATTGTTGACCAGTTGTTGTTGTTGTTGGAAGGATCATGAGGGCATTATTGGCATCAAGAAATGGAAGTTTTGTAATGGGTAGGCCTTTGTATAGTGACACAGTTAATGCTCCTGTGATGGAGACTGTTGTGCCTATGGTTTTGGCCCAACAGCTCCTAGCTCTCATGTCTAGCTTTTCCATCCTGAAAATTTGATTGTAATATATATATTAAGTGAAATATGGGTAAGCACTAAGCAATAGCAAAGATTGATTTTTCTTCCTCTAAGGTATATGATCTTCATTATGATAAGAAGCCAGGAGAATGGGACAAGTTAGACGGGCAAAAGATGTCATTAATACCATTAGTAATGGCAACCGGGCGGGTTTTGTGAGTTCATTCAAGTCCCATTTTCCAACTATACGAGTGTCTCATCTCATAATAACATGTACTATGCTATTGAAAGAAATTATTATTTTATTATAAGTGTGGTTTCTAATAAGTGCGAATGCCCTTATATATTTGTATGGACACAAATCTTCGTTAATTCAAAATGTCTTTACTCTCACTGATGAGTCATAACACATAGAAAAGAATCAAATCCGCGAGAAAAGAAAACATAAACAAGTTAATATGTTCATTGGTAAGACGACAAAAGACGAAGCATACAATATATACACAGCTAATAATCAAAGACGACTAATAATATTCTTTTAATTTGGAGGGACAGAAACAAATAAAATATATATAAATTAAGTAAATACCATATACTAGTGGGTTGGTGGGTCTTGAAGACACAATATAAAAATGAGTGAAAGTGAAAATGAAAATGGAGGTTTCAGAAAAAGAATTAACCTGGAGATTAGGGCAAGAAGGAAGGTAAAAGCTGGTGTAAGATCCATCATAGCTGATGCCAACGTTGGAGAGCTGTACCTTATCCCATAATTCACAAATATCTGCACACAACAACTACAACCAATTTGCCATTTCCTATGATTCATTCATTGGATCACTTGAAAGTACTAGTATTATATTATTGCATATATATGTATATACATACATACACAGATACATACCTGAGCTGAGCAAGAAGAAAGATTCTGAAGATGATGTTGCATCTTAGGTTGGGAAGACTTGTTTTCCTATAATGGAAGAGGCAAGCTGGGAGGAGGAAGAAGATGGCCAAAGCATTTGAATATGAAATATAGACCAACTCACTCATTCCTCTTTCCATAGCTGCTTTGCTTATGGTTTTCAGTCCCACCTCCAAGCACTCCATAACCACCATCACTGTTGTTACTCCCAAACCCATCTCTCTCTCTCTCTCTCTCTCTCTCACATTGCCATGGAAGCTCAATCATGTACTACACTTCAATGAATTCCAATAATGCCTTCTCATTGGTCTTCCCCATTCACCTACCCAAGCATTGGGTGTATTAAGGTTGTCTTTTTCTTCAAGTGAACAAAAATATCATTCTAGTGGGCTGGATCTAGTCTCATGGACCCAACAACCACTGGCCCATTTAAGGCCCATGAACACAGTTTCAAATCCACCCAAGCCTAGCCCAATCCAATCTCTTAGTAGTTCTTGGAGACTAGAGTTGTTTTCACGTTTTGAGGTCCCGGGTTCGAGACACCTCAAAGAATCTGCCCGTCTGTAGACGGGTTTTCTGAAAACATATTTGACGCTGGTGGAGAGCATACCCTTTAGCCCAATCAGCTTTACTTTTTAGTTTTTGGTTTCTCTCCAAGGGCAAAACAGAAGCTTTATGCAGAGATGAGATCATACGTTAACACCAAATAGTGTAAAGGTAGAAGTAGTGGCAAGCCTTATATACATAAATCGAGAAACATGTCATACATATCGGTATGGTTACTAGTGGCATGCCTAGTTTTGTTTCCTTGGTCCACTCCCTACTGAATTATATACATGCCCCATTTTGTCCACATATGAATACCAAGATATGGAAGAGATTGTGTGTTTTCTCATCATCAAAATAACTCGTTCAACGCACACACGAACACGACACATGTTGGGTTCAGTTAGCTATAATCGTGACAACGAAAACTCGAAAATAATTAATACCATATTCGAGTTTTGCGCGAGTGATCGATCACTGATCAGTACTTGGTACTATAGTTTCATCATGGTTAGGGACATAGGCCATGGTAGTTTTGGATTTAATGCATGTCAATCTAAAGATGCTTATTATAATGCCCTAGACTGGACCACCAATATATAATATGGTTCTCTCAGTTTTCAAAGAGTGGTCCTAGCTAGCTCCTAATGGTATTAATGATTTGATATACACTCCTTTTCTTGATCTTTAATTGACTGTCACATTCACACGTAAAAATTATAAAGAAAAAAAAAAACGAACTCATATTCCAAACCTTAAGTTGCTTTACTATATGTAATGTACTATAATGAGAGACGATCATGATCCGACAGAAATTAACTACATGACTACGTTGTTACAACAAGTTTCATGAGCTAGCATTGGATCCGAGTGAACATAAACAACCAAAAGAGGTACAAGAGCTAGTAGCAATGATGGTAGGTACGATTCGATTATTATTAGCTTCTCGAGCTTTGGCTTAGAGCAAAAAATTCTGAACATGGCATGTTTGTTTCTGTCACAACAGTTAAAACATGAATTGCTAGGTTTTTGAGCTTGTTGTGTTTAACACTTTTCCGGCAGCAGCACAAACCAATGTGCAAGCCCTAGATATTAATTGGACCATCCTATATATAGCTATAGCTATCTAAGCTTATTGATTGTTTTCGTATTGTTAGAGCTTACAGTTATTGATCAGTTCTTGATTATGATCTCTCCAAACCCTAAAGTGTTCAAGATGACCAAAAAGGGTCGTAATGGATTGCCATAGTTGTTGTCTGGTTTGAGAGTGGAAAACGAAATGGACATGACCAGTGAGTGGATGATCCAATCGATATATGGCAATGGTAGGTACTGTGTGTTCTTAGTTTAAAATTTGGTGAGAAAGTTACAATGTATCTACATATCTTGTGTATACCAAAAACTTTATTCCAACATGAGATAGTTGGTGTCAAGAATCTTCAATTTCCGCATAGATTGTTGGACAAAATATTAATAAAGCGTATGCAAGGAATATACAAGGAGTTTGGCTTTGAAACAATGATCACTGTTGAACTGACATGGATAAAAGCCTAGTAATGGTGAAAATTTGGGCTTTTATCCATTCGGAGACAATTTTTCCATCGCACAAAATTGTGCGTCCGTGACAAATTAATCTCTTTCCGTCACGCACTTTTGAGACTTTCCGTGACTACACCTTTGGTGACAACAACTATTGACTTTCGGTGACAGGACATGTGTTTGAGTGACGAAATGTGGTATCAAGAAAAATGAAATTTGTTGTACTGGTGGACCTATATGTTACTCGATCTGAAGTGATCTTTGTTTCAAAATGTACTTTTCAGAACGTGGAACACCAACGACTCAAACAACAAATACACAAGCAACAAAATCCCAATTCCTATAGTAAGAAAATATTGAAAAAAAGATAAAACTTTTTTCCAGCAAAATCACTTCTTCACGCCGGCTAATATGGCAATGGTACATACTGTGTTAATTTAGGTTAAAAATTTGGTGAGAAAGTTAGAATATCTATGTAACTTGTTGATACCAAAAACTTTCTTGAAATTTGCCATACATTGTTGGACTATATGTCATGTGTTTTAGGACCTTAAGTTGCTTGCTCCACTATTCAATGAAAAATGAAAAGGTGAACACGTGGAAGGCACATGAGAAGGAGTAGGAGAAGAGAAAGTGTAAGGTTTGGTTTGTCCCTCAACAGCAGTGTACAAAGAGTCCTTACAATAAGTACAGATTTGATTCCAATGGTGAGTGCATGTGTAGAGGGTGCATGGTTTGGCAGAGAGACTTGGGAGAGACAAAGACCACTCAGTGTGAGTGTATAGTGTAACACATTGGCTGTTAGTATAGTACCATGTACCTTCTTCTTCTTTCCTTCACTCTGCATACTCATTAATTATACAATATAGAAAAGACACAAACTGATCATGGGACCCCAATCAATCCAATACCCTTTACCATTACCATGCCACACCTCTCAGTCTCAAGCCCTGGTTAATGGTTTCTGATGCACATAAATCTTGTGTGAATGATATCACATACATATATATAATCACCATAATATAAGAAAATATTGAAAAACAAGTTGTACGTGAGACGTAATAGTCACTCTCAAACTTTAATCCAACTCAAAAGCTTAATTATGAATGGATGATTCAATACTTTTCTCTCAGTCGGACTACGAGTCAGCAAGGGTTTCTCTACGGTTGCTCTTGAATTTTAGAGCGACGGTAGTCTCTCAGATTTGCAGATAGCAAATTGCAGTCTCTCTCAATAAGACAACGAGCTCTTGCTTTGATAGCAAGTTAATTAAGGTTGTTGATAAAGTTTGCAGAGTGGCGGCGACGTAGATTCACAGTGGGTTCTTTTATAGGTGTGTGCGTAGGACAGAAAGAAACGGTTGCAGGGAGTGAGAAAGTGGTGGTTTAGTCGGAACCTTCGATCAAACATTTGAGTTTGTTGTCAAATCAGATGACAAACCTGGTGGGGTAAATCATCCAACAAGCGAATCCTGAGGCTATAACAGGTCTTTGTGTAACAATGTTGAGACCTTGAGGGTACGAGGTACGAGGCACAAGGCTCTCTTCAAGGAGTCAAGATGGGCTTTGTACCATAACACAAGCTTACAACCTCAAAACCCGCCTCATGACTTCAACAAAACATGCACAAAACTCGTCTCATCACGCTATATTGACGTCGAATTTGCTCTGCCCATGAGAAGATTTGCCCCATGAACTCCCACTATATCAAAAATTTGCAGGTCTTTCCTACAGTTTTCATTTTCGAGGTAGCTAGGATAATACATGAATTAGAGAGTAAACACAATGTAGATTGGTCATGCTCACATAACCAATCATGTTAATGGGACGTCATGCCAAAATGGTCGACGTTTTCCAAGACTAAGGTCAACTTACACAACGCTTTATGGGTAAGTGGAAGCTGAGGTCAACTTACACCACGCTTTATGGGTAAGTGGAAGCTAACTCGAGGCACGACTAGGCAAATGAAAATAGAACATCTCATGAACGACAAGCCAAAGGTTCACCGTGAGATTCATCGTCATCATCTACCAACCATTTGTCAACCCATCATTGACCTCTGATTATGAGTATGTTTACTTATATATATCATGGAACATGAAAGAATTATTGGTTGCTATCACCAATGCAAACTTTTAAATTTTCATTCTCCTTTCACTTGGTGTTAATCATATGTTCAAGTTATGTGACATTATAGTATGATACACACACAAAACCCATCTCTAAAGTCTAAACTCTTTGTTTAGGAATATTTTTATGTATGATAAAGAGAAAAAGAAAGGTGTAGTGTATATATGGAGTTGAGTAAAATAGTGTAGAGAGACAGATACCTAACAGTGCATTATGGTGGAAAAAGCAGGCCCATAATTTGTATAATCAAGATGGAGGATCTCTTAAAGGACTGTAAGGAATCATGTGCTTTTGGGCTCTGCCCCACTAAATTAGCAGCCTAATTGGATAAGCTCAGCATCTCTCCATTAAAATGTACCACTTGTCCCCTAAATTGTTTCTATTTTTGCAATTTAATTATTAGAAGTCCCACAAAACCCAACAGAGAAATCTTGTTATAGGTACCCTATTTGTCACATAACCTTGTCTACCCATTCAACCTCATCACCTGTAGGGACCCATCCTTTTTATATAAGTTATACACCTCAGTAATCAAATTCATCACAAAATAATACAATCAATGACTTGGTGATATCTAAAGTATTCCATTTTAGGAAATAATACAATAACAATCTATTTTAGGTCCATGTGAGGTTTATTTTATATATTAATAAATATTAATAATTTTTTCACTTGTGTATAGTTGTCAGTATATATAATGTAGGTCTCAATTAATACACGTTTCATTGATTTAGAAGAATGGGGCATAAAAGAACGTCCCCCACCTACGACATGTGGTATTGTGTCATTCTTTTTGTAAAGAGATAATGCAAATAACACAAAATAGGTAGTAATGCTTTTCTTTGACATGAAATGACAATGTTGGGGACATATTAGAGTGTTTGAGAAAGGATAATAGCAATGAGGTTTTATGGCATACTATGGTTGGTAGTTAGGGGAGAAGATGTAAGGTGTTGTCCTTGTTTTCTTAACCCTTTTTTGCTCTCTCTCTCTCTCACTCACTCACACACACACAATTTGGTAGGTGAGAGAGAGAGTATAGCAATAGTGTTACATTGTGTGGAGAAGAAATGGAGAATTATGGGATATTGGGAGGGGAATTTGTAATTGATGAAAGAGTGTATATCTTTATAGGGTACCCCACAAACATATCTCAGTCATGGTGTCCTCAACTACAGAAACTTAGATGCCTATTCCATATCTCTATGATTGTGAGTCTCTTTCAATTCTCTGTTGCTCAAAGGAGCTGCCATCATCAACATCAAAAGCTTCCCCACCAACACCCCACACACCTACCAAGTGGTGCTTATATGCAATCATTTCTATATATATACTTATAATGTATCAATCACATCATTAATTAGTTAATATTGTACTCATCACAAAGAGATCACTACTTAATTAGCTTGATCCAATCATATAAACATGCAATGCAATACCTAACTAATCATCAACAGCAACAAAAACATGATAAACATGCATGCATGGTTCCATCAATAATATCTATCTACTTAAAAAAAGTGTGATTAGGATAATGGAAAGTATTTGCGAAAAAGAAAAAGAAATGTAAGAATATTTTAATGTTTACATATTGTCTAAGCATATTAATTAGTATGTGTGAAAAATGAAAATGTTTAGTGGACCAAAATTAAACATGTTTAGAAAGAGAATTAAAATGCGTTTAGAAAATAATTTTTGTGTACGCTTATTTGTGCAAGTAAGTGATTTTTTTTTTTTCATGATTGTAAGTAGATCAACATCATATTAGCAAAATAACTTGTCCCTGTCTCATGGTACAACACATGTTTCACACATTCCCTGTAATATAATCAAACTATCTAAAAATGTTTTTTTCAAATACCAAAACTTGTATATAGTGATGTTAACATGAAAACTACTATTAGTTTTCTTTTACCTCAAATATATTTTTCAATATAAATTTCACGGCTCAAAATTCAATGTTACTTCACTGTTAATTATATTATGACTAAACCAAGAAATGATCATGTGTCTTTCGAAAAAAAATATCATGTGAAAAAACGACACGACGCATAAATAAAATTATGATGTTTTTAAATATTTCTAAATTCATCGGAGATATCACTATCCAAGAAATGAGACTTATAGATGTTTATATGTATAGATGAATAAAATTGAATTTGATGAATTTTCCCATTATTTAATGTTATTTACTAAAAAGGTAAGTGGACCCTCACATGGAGCTTGGAATGGGATGTTTGACCCATGCATCTAGTGGGTGACCTTGAAAGTTTGATATATCACTTTCTATTTTGACTACCATAACACAAAAGAGGTATCTTTCTCTGACCAATTGGAGTATATATATGTTTCAAGAATTTATATAATTTCATTAAGTGATGAACAAAAACAATTCATGAGTTGTGCCCATATTGTTCATGGAAGGTTTGATTTAGGTAAAGGTCAAGTTTTAAATGCATGAAAAATTTGAATTGAATAAGGATCCCATAATTTTACAGCAAATACTTTTCTATAATACACATTTAAATAATAAAAAACATATATATTTTGTTCTTTATATTATTGGATATGCACAAAAAAGCTTTTTAAGGCCAAGGATTGTGACCACCATTGCCTTCACGTGATGTTTGGAGTGTTTCTCTCTGTGAAAAAGTTAGAATCTGCAGGGTTTGGTTCATTTGACCAACTTACCTCTCTCCTTCTTAGTGCTATTTTCAATCGTGAAGACTATTAAAGTTTTTGATGTGTTATTACCTCTTTAATTAATTTGATGACTATGTATTTTATTTGTGTGTAAACCACATTTTAATTCGATTCGTGTGGTTTAGTCATAGTTAATTAAGATTCATCATCTCTTTTTATAGATGAGTCTAGTGGGGTCAAATTCGAAAACTTTTCTCAAAATCTCAGTTTGCGTTGCCAACTGAGTCACAACTCATTGTTGTATTTCATGATTTTCATTTGTTTGTCTGAGAGCCACAACAAAGTATAAAAAGGTGCGAAAACAAAATTGCATAAATGAGATGTCGAGTAATAAAAAAATAATGTTATTAATAGACAATCAGTATAAATAATATTCAGAAATATTGAATATGTTGTACCCACAATTATTTTTATTTTATTGTTGTGCCTGTAAGTGTTCTGTTTTAATACAATTACAATGTTTCATGTTATTCAGGATTTAATATGAATAACCTGTATTGCTGTCATCTAGTTTTCAAATATAAATATTATTTAATAACTGAGTAAAATTTCTTGATATGTCCTTGGTTGATTCCTTGGTACATGCATTTAAATAACAAAATAGGTTTTTAATATGCATGTTTCTTGCTTTCATATTCCACACAATGTACTTTTAATTTTTTTAATTTTTTTAATTTTATCATCCTGAAAATAGCATAGTTAGTGGTTTCTTTTGTATTTTCATTTTTTTATCAGTTCTTTTGTATTTTCTTAGTTCTTCTTATGTATAAATTTTTGGGAGGTCCAAGAAACTATCACAGAATGCAGAAGAGTGTTGGAAAATGTGGAATTCAATTTATAATTTATTGATAGCCATGCATGCCATTGCCAAGACTAAAAGCTAGAAAACAAATAATTCTGTTTAGAGGTGAGGACATTTCATCATTTCAAGAAAACACTGAATTTTAGATCTTTTTGGACACCAACTGATCATGCATACCTAATTACCAACCATGCATAGCTTTCTAACTAAACCAATAACTTGTACTTGTACTTGTGTTTCTTTAACACAAACCACCAAATCTAAGCAAAACCCTATTCATCAATCCTATAATTAATAAAAGAAAAGTGTTTGTTGCATGTATCATATAATACATGTACTTTTCATGTACTC
>JAYMSZ010003762.1:0-10201 GCA_036897665.1 Pelargonium citronellum | reverse complement strand
GATTTAAATCTTATTGCGTCGGGTAGAGTGGAGTTTGAGTTAAAAGGGAAGAGCTACCCTATTGTGTAGCTCAACCTAAAATATATTTAAAAAAATTGTCGAGTCGAGCCATATGAAATTCAAATTTTTAATGTCTAATAAGGATTGGTTTGATTCGATCTGGTCAACTGCTTTTACAAGAAAAATATGATTCAAATTTTTAAATAAAAGTTTATGACAACAAATTAACTTAAAAAAAACTTATATATTCTTTTTTTCTTATATATTCTTATTGTTTATAGTATTGTTGAAGAATTTAAATGTGTTATATATTTGTACCATTTTACAACATTATCACATTCAATGAGAGCCATTAAAGAGCATGTGTCATCTCTTTGCCCCTTTTTTTTCTCTTCTTTTATTAATGTACTCAACTAAAATTGTACAATGTCATTAATATATGTAACATGACTTGTCAATTTACCACAAAAATAAAAATTCCAAATTCTTGAAATTGCTCTTCATCATCCAATATTGGGAGATTGTTAAAGTCCTCAATAACATCATGTACTATTTTTCTACTTCAAGAGATTAGCCAAATAATTTTGGTCGCTTCATTTATATCTTTAAATAAATACACAAATTTTACTATATTTTCGTCTAGACCCTAAACCCTATGATGAATCGAACATTTTGTTCGTTGTTTTTTATATTTTTTGCTTATGTTTGTGTGACAATTTTGAAACATATGTATACCTATTTGTTGTAATATAAAGTTGTTTTTCCTCAAGACAATATATAACATTTATGCCAACTAGATCTAATTTTTCACTTTTTTAATATAATATGATAAATTGGATTCTCTAATCTCTGGAACGTGATGTCCAACACTTGATTAAGATATCAAAAGATTTAATTAAAATAAATAAATAAAAACATCTACTATAATATTAATATGGATTATTACATATCATAACATATTCAACCCTAAATAAAGCTTATGTCATGCATGACAACATCAACAAAAATTAAATTATACAACAACATTATGCCCACATTATAATCTTGAGATCTTAATTTGGATAACATATCAAAATTTGACATTATTATTGAGTCAGGTTATGATTTTTATAACTTAAATTTTGACGCGATAAACATCCATAACGAGCATATAAAACCATTTATGAGACATTGTCGGGTAAAAATAACAAGATATTGATGTTGACAATGGAAATAGGATTCCTTGTCAATGTATTTGAGAGTTTTTCTAAGGAGTTGTCAATTTTGATGCCTTGTCTCTCCCTCTTGGGAAGTTTCTTTGTAGATTTCATTTGTCAAAGGATATTTCCCAATTTTAGTTTTTCTCTACTTTTTTCTTCCAATGCCCAAATTATCTTCCCATTGACATTTGAGTACTGTCCTACAAAAACTGCAACTAGACCTGTGAATAATTTTTAAACGCGGTAGAAAATAAATCAACTTCAAGTTCAATACGATAGCTGAGGCTCTCATTTATATTCTAATAGTTCAACACGTTTTCTCACATACAAGTCTATTATGGCTAGTGTATTAATGAGAGAAATAGAAATTAACACATTTCCGTTTTAACTTGAAAGTTGAACCGATATGAGAATATAGAGAGACCATTCTAGTCATAGTTTGCAGGTGGACCGAAAAAAGACAGTATGAAATCCACTAGAGCTAGAAGGATGCAAGAGAAAAGACATATAAGAAGCTTGAAGAAAGGACTTAAGAAGACCATTGAGAGAGCTGACCTTTCGGAGCAAGACTCCAATACTACGTTAGATGAACGACCCAACTAAAAGGTCAAACTAACAATTGAAGTCGCAATTTATACTCTAATATCATATTCCAACAACATAATTAGTTTTATTCAACATAACTAAAGTGTCATCACTATTTTTTAAATTATGATATGTTGATTAGATCACCAACTCGATCAAAATTTGTTTACAAGTCCCTCGTTTAGATAGTACTTCTGACTATTAAGTCGGTGATTTACTAATTTAGTACGAAAATAACGTGTCAATTAATAGAACAATTAACAATATTGGGCTATACTAATGTCCAAGCCTTTGGGCCCAATTTATCTTTCATTTGGCCCATCTATTTTTAAACGTTAAAGCCCAGCCCATCTTATCCCCCCAAATCCTACACTGTAAAGTGTAAAACATATTTTCACTTTGATTCTACATGGAACATTTATTCATGCCCAGCAAACAAGCAAAACTATAAACCTTTCACCCAGAAAAATCTAATTCCTACATATTGACCGAAACTATTTTTCTACATACAAAAATTACAATAGCCCAAAACCCATACATGCATAAGCTTATGAGAAAAAAGCTATCTTGCATAAAACTAGACCCTACCAACAGGAGAAAGAGGAGGATTCGATACGTATCTGGTCGGGAAATTTCCATCCAATAGAGGTTCCCGGGAATCTTTCGAGGGGTCGGGAGACTTCAGGCAGTTCAATACCGCTACGCTGATGAAGAATGCTTGCAACAACGACATTGATGCACCGAAGGTGATTGAGTAAAGGCCGTTCTTTATTGGTGCCAAGCTGAAGACGGGTTTATCTTGTCGAGTTCCTTCCTGAATTCATATACAATGCCAAAGATTTTATATATAAGCAATAAGGGGATTAATAGAAATGTTTGAAATAGTTACGACTGAGAAGTAGTACCTGAACAAAAAGCTCGAAACGTTCTTGTATTGGGCAAGCTACGCATATTTTTGGGACCTTGTTATAGTTGGAGAGCACACGTAGCTTGCAACCTATGTCCCAGCCTCCACAATCGCATGATCCGCCGGATCTCCAACGATCAATCAGTGGCGAAGGAACGCCTTTTGCTGGAAGGCTATGAAGACCACCTGGAAGTATGGCTACAGTACTTGCAGAACCTTCCTTATTCGGGACCTTGACAACAACAGCTGCGAGCTCTCTGTGCGTTGAGGATTTAGCTGAATCTTGGTCTTCCGGTTGCATCTCGACGCCAAACAAAACAGACTCTGTGATCACACACTGGTTTGAATTTGCTGAGGAATGGAGGGTGGAGATCTTCATCTGACCAACAACATTGTATGCGTATTCACATTTTTTCTCCTTGCTTCCTTGATTCATCCAGCCCCCGCTTTTCTTCTTGATCTCATTAACTGAGTAAAATGTGAAATTCTCAGAGGAATCGTCCTTCTCAGGTGCGGTGAAATTTCTGATCGTAGCTGCAAGAACATGGCTGTTGTTGTCGGAGACAAATCTAAACAACGGGAGCCCATTCTTTACTGTCAGTTGCAGAAATGCTTGACTCGTTGACGCCATTGGTTTCTCATTGTTAATGAAATCACTAGTGGATTCGCTAGCATTACTTAACCTGAAGCTAGAAGATTTCGAGCTTGCCTTTGATGGCTGAATAGTTTCAGGAGCCTTGGACTTCAGGAGTGGGTCTAGCCACCTTCTTAAAGGGCTGGATTTAGCTCTGTTGTGCAGATTTCTCTTCTCTTTGTTTAAACTATCCGAACAGTCAGAGGCTTCAGATTTTACAGGACCGGACTTGGTGCTGAGATATGTTGAGCTAAACTGTGGGACACCTGAACCCTCCTTTAAACTTGAACTTCTGCTCATCCGACCTAGACTAAAGCTGAACCGACGATTGGGTGTCGGGTTTCTACCTTCCCTACTTGACCCTTCATTGGTTGCTCGATCCAACACTTTAGGACTTTCAACTAGATTTAAGTCCATAGACTTACTGTTAAACTTGTTCTTTGCAGCATTTTTACCTTGGAAGGGCATGTGCGGCACCTCAGATGCGCCAAATGGAAGCTCTATATTCTGAGCATTGATCTGACTATAACGCAACATGTCCGGCTCAGAGGTGGTCTCAACTCTAGAAGGCAGTGGGCATGAATAGGGAATTTCAGAAGAGCGAACCTTCCCAGGATATAAGCAACCTGAAAATTTACTTTGATCTGCTTCTATCGACTGTCCAGTCTGGAATACGTCTGAAAGGCTGTTCTGACGAGATTTTTGGGGCAAAATGAGAACAATATTGTTGCGCTCTCCAGGGCAATGATGATGTGCAAGATTAATGGCTGATTCTTGACACTCCTGTACTCTCGTCTTAGTATCGTTGTTCTCATGAGTACTAACATTTTCCATTGTGCTGAGTGAGGTCACGTGATTTCTCAACTTCGATGATGAGGCCCCCAATCCTGAAGTGACTTCTTCAAAGCAATTTCTCTTGACTCCTTCATTCTGCAGCTCTCTCGCTCCCTTAGGTGTTTTATCTTGAGCTCTCACATTCTTTTCTAGCCTTCCCTGACATCTCAAGTTGGATGATGGATTCCCAATTTCCGAAGAAACATTTTTACCCAAGTCTTTTCTCTGGCTCTTTTCATTCGAACAACTTCCGCTAGATGACTTATAGGGCTTTTTCTTCTGTCCATCCAATGTGCTTCCAGAAGCAGTTTCAAAATCTTGAAATCGCATTACCTTCTGTGCGAGTTGAGCAGAGGACTTGCAGTGATCTGCACCAGACAAGATAAATGAACCCGTAGATGTCTTCCGCGATGAATCAACACTACTGGATGCTGCATTCTTGCTACCGCGGGCAGGGACAGTCTCCTGTTTATGATGCCATTTCTCAAGACGGGACCAATCTAGAACTCCAACATTTAATGCCTTCTCTCGAGTCTTTTCTCCACTCTCCACACGCTGGAGATAAGAAGGAACATCAGACATGTACTTAATAAACTCGTCATTCTTCTTGGCCTTTCCTCTACTAGATGGCTTCTCATAATTTCCAAAAGATTTTGGTTGAACCAATCCACAGTCTGCATTCTGTTTTCCTTCATGAACTGAACCCCTACACGGAACATGAGCATGATTTTTTACTCTTGACTTGTCTTGATACTTGCTAAAATTTGCTTGGGGTGAATGAGCTCTCTCCTTCATTTTTGAGTTTTGCAACAGTTTTGAGTTCTTTTCGAGCTCTAAACTGAATCCCATATCTCAAGCAGATCCTAGGTAATCATCAAAACATCGTCATGGACTCAAATTTTGGCCAAAGCATGGTGCAAGAGAGGCTCACACTCTTCTAGAACTCACTTCATAGAATAAAAAGACACTAGAGTCAAAAGACTAAAATTTCAACAACAAAAAAGAATGAGCTTCTAAAATTAGAATTCAAAGAGTATGACAGTAATGAGGTAAGAACTCAACACTTCAATAATGAGAATAATTATCACATTTCTCACATCTGCCTTACACCGATAAAATTCAAAAGATAATCTGAAGCCAGCACTTCTCACAAATCATAAAAGTTCATAGCATACGAACAGTCACACACATATGCCAAATAATCAGACAAGAATTGCTAAGATAATAAACAAAAAAATTCATTTCAATTATCAGAGGTCAGATTCAGAGCATACAGCTTTTCTACATTTTAATGAATGTTGTCTTGTACACTAATCAGCAACCTTGATTATATACTAAACACAGAAATATTATTTTCAATTCCAATCCTTCTTTTTTCAAAAACATAGCAAACAAGGAGCAATTCTTGCATTCTGAATCCAATTGATCTTAAAGACATTTCAGAACTAATAAATCCACTTCACTTTCCAGCATTAAATCCGGAAAGATAAATCACAGGTAGCAAAAACAGAACTGAAATCATTTAATTATCTGAGAAAATCACGGATACCGAGTTCAACGCAATGCTAAATCATCATTATGCATCGATTCACAGACAACAATGTAATAAATACTGGATAAGCTGTTAAATTCAAAGTTTCTAGGCTCCATTGCCTCATTCGTCACGCGGTACAAAAATCCACGCACATTTAACGAAAAAAGAAAAAAAGAACTCGCAGATCTAAACGGAAAACGAGAGACGATAACTGACAATAACTAAACCTCTGTTTGGCTGCCGAGAAAATTACGGAGAACGATTATCCAAAACAGAAACAAACAAAACCTGGCGGTTTTATCCAGCGCGAGGAAAACAACAAAACGCAGAGTACAAAGCACGGAACGCCAAGCAAAATGATCAAAAATCGAAGAACGTGAATTCAACGGAAACAGATTCGAAGTTTCGAAAACGCACCAACCGAAAACACGAAAAACACAGCCGCGCGAATCGAGAATCGCCGATCTCGAAGACGATCGAGGCAATGTTGTTTGGCTCAGCAGCAATGTCCGAAACCGTAGATTCCAAGAAAAGCAAAGAACCGCAGAAACCGAGACGAAAAGCGAATCGATCGAGAATCTCAATCTTCTCTGAAACGTAACGGAATCGAATCGCGAGAGAGAGCGACGAAGAAGACGAAACGTTTTTTCTTCTTCTAAACTGTGTGTGAGTCGTGACAGTGAGTCAGTGAGAGATAGAGATTGAAGATGATGGATCGGACAGTGCGTATCGTTTTCAATCGGACGGTGGAAAATGATTGCTTGTGGGCCCATATGGGTCCCACGTGTGGGGTCGCATTTGGAGATTTTCTTTTCTTCGTCGCGAATCCCGAAGGAGTAGTGTGGGGCTCTGTGGTCCCCACCTGGTGACGTCAGCGTTGATTCCGCGGGGCCGTTTTGGGCTTCGAGATTTGGGCTTTTGGGCCCACTTGTTGGTGTATTGATTTTATTGTATTTGTCCTTTTCTGTTTTAAAAATATATATTTTTGTTAATGAATTAGTTTCGGTCCAATAGTATTGTGCCACCTGTAATTCATATATTTTTTTTTCGAAGGTCCTGTAATTCATATCTTAAATAGTAGTATTAGGAATATAAGATAATGGTTTTTTTTTCTTCTTTTGTGATATTGACATGTTCAAAATTGAGAGTGATTTATGGTCATGCCAGGACAAATTTTATTTTCATTTTAGTATTTTTTCTTCAATTTTTATCTCAAATAAATTGTTTATTTTATTTTATTTTATTACAAATTCTTTGTTTATTTATCTTTCGAATAGAATATAAGCACTTAAAAGTAGAGAAATGCATGCCAAGTAATTAGGAGCATTTAAAGACTTAGATGTATTTAAACTATTGAAAACATGAGTTACTTGATTCACATACCGATTATATAAAGAAAATGAAACATAACAGCAACAAAAAACTAACTAAATCATGGTAGTTCGCTATAATCAACTTTACGGTACCGACCTTTACTATTAAACTTTGCAGTGCCATAATTATTTTTAAGGCATCAAATACAATTTAAACAAACTAAAGGTTCTTACCTTTCAGTCAACTCGAGACCTCTGATCGACTAATTCTTCCACCTCTCATAACTATCGTGCTCCACACAAGTCTGCTAATATGCGACAACAAACATACCATCATCGTCTCTCACTATCCAACCGATTTCGAATAACCCATGAGCCAGTAATGTCAATGATAACACTAATTAAACAAATAACTAAATTAACACACTACTTCAAATACCAAATGTTTTGTTATGTTTTTTTTTTATATTTTATTTATTTTTGTATGAGATATAGAAATGCATGAGCTAGGAAACTATGGGAATATTTTGAACTTTTAAATTTATTTATGATTCTTATTTTCCTAGCTTTATTTGGTAGATTATATGTATTCCAAACTTGGTATGCATTCAACACTTTTTCCACCTTTTAAACCCCAAAGCAAACAAAGCAATTGTGCCGATCTCTCTATCTCCATTTTTATATCTTTTGCTAAAGTAAGAGAATCACAAATCTTGTAGCAAAATTCAAATTCCAAAGGTTTAGTCTAACTTATTGCCCAAAGAGTTTATCGTTGATTTTTACAAAAGAAAAGTATTTGTTTATATTGGCAAATGTAAAATAAAAATAGTTCAATAATGGAGTTATTAAAATCACAATTTTATTGTATAATTAAACCATATCATAACAAATATATATATGATGATTTATGACAACACCTTGTAGTGAATCTTAATATATAGTTGTATTATTTTGTCCATTTTTGTAGCAACTTGCAACAAACGGGCAAAAATAATTAGAGTATTATTGAAAATGATGTTGCTATGGTTGCTATCACAAACCCTACCATGTTTCACACAAAAAAAAGAGCTTATGTTTCATATTTATTGGCTTATTGATGAGAAAGTCATAATTTATTTTTGCATGAATGAAGCAACATTTAGTTTTGAAAAAAATAATTATATTGGTTTCTCACTTATTTTGTTGGTGTTCAAATTTATTTCTATTTTATTTTTGGTTTCTAACCTATATATATTTTTCTAATTTGTTCCTCAATTATGATATTTGGTTCCAAATTGATATAGTTATTAACAATGAATCAATGATGTTAAATTATATGGATATGATATTTCTTTTTTTCTTCAATGAAATGTGGGCTTCAATTACAACAAGCCCATTATCAAATCTTTTGGGCAAATCTTTTGGGTCAAGCCCATGTTGGCCCATATTAGGTTTGACAATGGAGGTCATTCATGTAGTGACCTATAGGCCCAATCACTCAACCCCTAGATTGATGGATCATGTATGTATGAGAGCTCGCACTTTGAATCAATTTCGGATCGGGTCGGATAAATTCACATCTTTCATTACTCGAGACATGAGTTTTGCATTGATTTCATGTCAAATAAGGATTAAACATTTTCAACATGAAAAAATTGAATCTAAAACCCGAATTGTCAATTAAACTATTCGCGTTATTGATACACATTGGTAGAATATTTAGTGTTTATCTATACACCTAATATGCTCCACAATCACTCCCTTGAATTGACAAGAGCTAAAAAGCAAAATTCTTACACCACTCATGATATATATACTCCAAAACATAACATCTTGATTATGCCAAATTAATTTTAGCTTTAACATAAAGAAGATTCGTTTTTCGTTCAGTCAACAATTAGCACAAAAATTTACAAACACTCAAAATTTAAGTTAAAAGTATTCGGATGATCACCTCTCTCACTCACTGACATCCCGTTGGTGATCACCAACACTAGTAGTCATCGACCTCCACCTCGATCAATAGTTTTTGCGGGACATGAGGTGCCAACAATCACCGTCATAACTATGTTAGAATTTTATGTCGATGATTGCACTATTTCCGATGGTGTTTTGGACCATGTCAGCTTTTTTCTGGAAAGTGCATATCGAGTCAAACAACCCACAATCAATCATCACGTTTTTTAGTAAAATTCACCGCCCACGCAAACACATATACCTCTTACAAGTCAGGTTCAAGTTAGGAATTTTCGACCCGAACTAGATCAAAATTGCCACCTTTCACTTCTTTATTATTCACTTTCTATAAATACACTTTCACATCCTCCTACTCCTAAATCAACCAAGCCAAACATGTCCATGATTCCCATAAACACCTTCTTTGGAGGACAATTTCCAAACCCTAATTTCAATTTCCAAACCCCATTTCCTCAAGATATTTGGAACAATTACAACCCATTCCATGAAGACTTCCACTTCGGAGGCACTCTCATGATGAACCCTACTTTCTTCCACCAAACGACGTCGTTTGGCATGTCTAGGTCTCGCTGGGAGGAGACACCGGAGGCTCATGTTTTCACGGCAGATCTTCCGGCGACGATGAGAGTGGAAGTGAAGGTGGAGGCGGAGCACGGCGGAGCAGTCCTCTGCGTAAGCGGAGAGAAGAAGATGAATAGGGAAGAGAAGAGTGATGGTTGGTACCGCGTCGAGAGCGGCTCCGGCAACTTCCTCTGCCGTTTCAGGCTGCCGGAGAATGTTGTGGTTGATAGGTTGGTGACACGTTTGGAGAATGGAGTGCTCACTATTAGAATTCCTAAGAGGAAATGATCATAATATTAGTAACAATAAGTTAATTGCGTCCTGTTTATGTCGGAGAATCAACAAGTATAATAAGTGTTTCGTGTTTGTGTTGAGTATGTACAAACTGCATAAATAAAATTATTATCATATCATGAGTTAATCACTTATCAGTCTTTTTTTCTACCTAGCTATATGTTTGCATCATCTTTTCTACCTACAAGTCTCATTTATCGTCAAAATATATTGTGTTTATGGTAAGAGAGTGAAAGTGCGTACGCAGATAATTAAAACAACATCAACTGCAACACATATCGTCTTTTGTGCAATTAAAAACTGGCACAAACACGACTCATCAAAACGATTATTAATCATGTCAAGTTATCGTTTACATTTGATTGCAATCACTAAATATGTCAC
>JAYMSZ010003761.1:0-10201 GCA_036897665.1 Pelargonium citronellum | reverse complement strand
CCACCCTCCATTGAAGTTCCCAATCACAAACGACAATGCTCAGTCATGGTTGCTCACCACATACCTTGATGAAGATCTTCGTATCTCAAGGGGAGACGGTGGCAGTATCTTTGTGCTAATCAAGGAAGGCAGCTCGCTCTTGACACCCTAAACAGAGTCCGAACCAGCATATCATCCCTAATCCCCCACTTCACCACCATCTACTTGTTTAAGAACAAGGTCAGTTCTGTGTTATAAATAATACTATGTGGGGAACGGTTCGAAGAGAAGTTCTTTGAAACAATGTATATTTAGATGATACAGTGTAGACTTATAGAGTAAAAATGGTTTTCAGCTTATTAAAAAGGTATTTTGTTAGTATGTGCTATGAAAATTATAGCTAATGAGATATTGATCCTATTCAGTGCTGCTTCTCTGTTGCGTTGCGATTTGTTGAATGCATATACTGGTAGGGAGATATAAACTTTACTTTTCATGGCACTAAAAAGAAGTTGAAATGCTGAAGGATTGTGTCTTCATTATTGAATTTTCATTAGGGCTACATTGATGTGAAATGTGTTTTCCCAAAGTTCATACGGTGGATAATGTAACTCATTTGATCTTTGAATCTTTAGAGAAATGTGAGTCTCGTTATTAACAATATACTTTATTTCCCAAAATTTGTTGTATAGATAGATTGTTTGGATTGGCTTCTCAAAATAGCTTATAAACAATGTAGAGCTTATTAGCTTTTTTGGATATAAGTTCTTTGTTTGACAATAAGTTGTTAAATGTCTATCTCGATGATTTGTGCACTTTTGAAGATTTAAAGCTCCAAATCTCACCACCACCTAAATTTTAAGAGGGGACATGGTAGCACATGATTGGTCGATGAAGATGTGAGATTTACCATGAGACTCACAATGAGATTAGACTATATATAGCTTCTCGGATGCGCCGACTATAAGTGTTGAGTGAGCCTTGCCTTGAGTATGATGAGAACTCCTAGGAGCGCCTACCGCTCCAGGTAGCATCCTAGTGTCCTGGCGAGACAAAGAGTCTTGAATGTGTCACGGTAAGGCAAAAAGTTTTAAATGTTTCATGGAAGGCAGAAAGTTTTAAATGTTTCATGGCAAGACGGATAGCCTTAGTGGTTAATAGGGTCTTTGAATACATTGAAGAGGTTGACGGCTCCTTGGAGCCATGTATGATGTTAAGTCTTTTAGAGAGTTAGAAGTTTCTATTGCGACTGAGTGTTGGGGGAGGCGCCATCATCTCGCAGTGGTCGACCTTTCTACATCCTGTGATGTGGTCGCATGTGGATTGGACTCCATCACCGAATCTTCCACAAATCAAGGTGGTGCTTCGAAAGTCACGTGTCATCTCATCATACATCCATTTAACTTATTAATTTTCAGTTAACATCAGATGGCTTACAATAAGTTAAAAAATGTTTTGAGGCGTTACATACTAATAACTCTATGTTGAATAAAGTTTATAAATGCTTAATAAATTAGTCCATCAATGGCATTTACAACGCAAAAACAGATTCGAGCACACCTCATGGAAAACTTCAAGTATAGTAGCATGATAGTCATCAGAATGGATTCTGGCTTAAGTTTCTTCTTGCTAGTCGATTGCTACTGTGCACTTCACTTTTCATGAATTAATTGATGCGAGAAACTACTTTAATTTTTGTATAGCATTCTAGGCAATTTGGTTTGGTGGTTTCAAAACCATCCTAGAAATGTTTATCTAAAATAATGTTTCAAACCTAACAACTGGAGTCCTTTTAATGCAAAATCACATGATCCACATGGAGATGGAATCTTTTCTGGTTGGAGTTGATGGCTGTATCTGCAATAGTACATATTGATAAGCTCTGTATTTTTACCTACACACACAAGCACACATATTCTAGTTAGATTAAAAATGTTCAGTATTTTCTTTATATTGCACTTGGCAGTGAAAGAAGGCTAATACATCGATCTTAAGGTTCTCTACCAGTAGTTTTGGTTATTGGAAGCATTGTTTTTATGTCATTCAAATGACTGTTAAGATTGAATTATCTAATAATTCAGGATTTATCCATTGGGATTTCCTAAAAATGATGTGTGGATGGTTTACCTTTATTGCAAGTGACAAAGGTTTGTAGATTGTATGTAGCACAAAAAACTGGAACAGAACCAATATTACATGTTTGGAACAACATTGATGCTGTCATAGCTACCTGATTAACTCGTGAGTTGAGTTTTTCCTTGCGTCTACCAAAATCAAGTTATAAATGGTATCTTACAATTTATGAAGCACCAACATGGCACCCAAACTGAGTGTTGGATGTGATTCGCAAACTTAGTTTGGGTGCGTGTCTGTTCTGGATAGCTTATAATATGAAAATTGGTTATGTTAAATGATCTTTCTGCTTCTTCTTCTCAAATGATCTCTCTATCTTTCTTTTTTTTAAACCCTGTTTGCAATTATATAATGATTAAGGATCTGGTTACTTTATCTTATGAGAGGCACTGCAGGTATACATCTTTTGCGGGTTTGTTCCCCTTGTTGTCAAGAGGCACGCTTCCGTTAGTGAAGGTGGAGGAAATATCACAAACAATTGACTCAGAGAATTTCACTGTTCAGAACTCTGTTCAGTTTTCTGGACCCTTGGCTACAACTTCCTTCAGTACAAATGCTAAATTTGAGGTTCCAAGTCCCAAGCGTGTGCAGGTATGTTTTTGTTTCTTTACTTGTATGTATCCTTGCTCTATATATGCCCACTGCTCTAGAAACTAAAATCCTAGACAAGGAATCTAAAAGCTCCAAATAGATACTCATACTGTTACAGGAAAATCTGAAATTTGGTTTGATCTCTCAGTTGCCTTAGAAATTCAATGCCCTGGCTCAGGTTCGATGTCAATATTCTAATCTTTGATCGTCTCATTCATTGGAACCCCCCAGCTAACAGACTCCATAGTTTTCCCAGAAAATGTGGAGTTCTTGGGACAAAAGATTGATCTTACACCATTAAAGGGCATTCTCACCTCTATCCAGTCAACCACCATTGAAGTTCCCAATCACAAATGACAAAGCTCAGTCATGGTTGCTCACCACATACCTCGATGAAGATCTTCGTATCTCAAGGGGAGATGGTGGCAGTATCTTCGTGCTAAACAGAGTCCGAACCTGCATATCATCCCTAATCCCCCACTTCACCACCATCTACTTGTTTAAGAACAAGGTCAGTTCTGTGTAATAAATAATACTAAATGGGGAAGATCTTCTAAACAAAGTATATTTAGATGATACACTGTAGTCTTATAGAGTAAAAATGGGTTTCAGCTTATAAAAAAAGTATTTTGTTAGTATGTGCTATGAAAATTATAGCTAATGAGTTATTGATCCTATTCGGTGCTGCTTCTCTGTTGCGATTTGTTGAATGCATATAATGGCAAGGAGACATTAACTTTACTTTCATAACACTAAAAAGAAGTTGAAATATTGAAGGATTGTGTCTTCACTATCAAATATTGAACTTTCATTTGTTGTATAGATAGATTGTTTGGATTAGCTTCTCACAATAGCTTATAAACAGGATAGAGCTTATAAGCTTTTTTGTGTTTTAGTTCTTTTTCAACAATAAGTTGTTAAATGTTTCACTTGATGATTTTTGCACTTTTGAAGATATAGAGCTCTAAGTTTCACCACCTAAATTCTAAAAAGGAAGAACACAGGTGTTAAGTGACAAATTACGTAGAGTGAGAGAAAAAATTTCAATAATTTTTTCATCTCAAAATTGGGTATCTATACTCATAAATCAAACCATTAACATGTTAACACATGGTTGGTTGGTGGAGATGTGAGGTCTATCTTGTGGCTCAGTTTCTTGGACGCCCCGTCTATGGGCGTTGAGTGAGCCTTGAGTTCTTTGCATGACCTTCAAGCATTGTGGGTAGAATGAGAACTGCTTGGAGTATCTCTTCGAGTAGTATCTTAGTGTCCTAACAAAGCGATGAGTCTTGAATGTGTTCTGGTGAGCGAAAAAGTTTCAAATATGCTCCAGTAAGGCAGGGAGCCTTAAGTATGTCCCGGCGAGATAGAGAAACTTAGTGATTAAACCCTCGGAGGCCAAGAGGCTTTGGAGTTTGGACACCTTGAGGAGGTTGGCAGCTCCTTGAAGCTATGTATGATATTAAGTCCCTTTGAGACGTAGAGTTTGTCTTCGGATTAAGTGTTGAAGGAAGTGTCATCAGGGTCTTCTCGCGATGGTCAACTTTACTACATCCCAAAATGTGGTTTGTGTGGATTTGACCCCATCACTGACTTTTTCATCGATCAAGGCGGCGCTCCAAAAGTCACGTGTCGCTTTATCATTGGTCCATGTAACTTGTATTAATTTTCATGTATCATAAGGTACATTTATAACAACGCCCCAAACTAATAACTCTATGTTTAATAATAGAAAAATGCACTTGGGCAAGTCCTTAATTTAACATATTGAACTCTTATGTGCACACAGCATCTATATACTTATTATGCACCTACATGCTCCCCATAAAACAACAAGCATCAATGTGTGTGTATACACATAATGTTCTTTGAAAACAAAACTGATATGATACTCTGAATTAACACCAATTTCACCAAGTTTATATATACTCAATAAACTTGTCCATCAATGGCATTTACAACTCAAAAACAGATTCGAGCACACCTCATGGAAAACTTCAAGTATAGTAGCATGATAGTCATCAGAATTCATAGAAAGATAGTAATTGAGCAGGCGGCGGAGATCCTTTGGCTCTCCAATCCTGTTAGCCATAATCATCTCCACCATAGACTCTCTAAAATCCTCCTTAGGATCATAAGAGCTCTTCTCCATAGCCACCACCACAATGAACTTGGTGTCCATAGCCATAGAACTAGAGCACCCTGCACCACCATCACCACCTTCTTGATCATGATAATGATTTTGATCTCCTCCTCTTTGTTTCGCCTTGTTCTTCGATCTTTTGGTTCGCGACTCCTCCACTTGTTCCTTCCTAGCTTCCCTAATCATCTGCTCCAGCCTCTCCTGAACCATTGCATGTGCAAGGCTCGAGATTGATGGAAATTGCTCCTCTGAGTTATCGGACGAGGACACACTGAGCCTGCAGCTGCAGCTGCAGCACAAAGCCTTGCAGTACCCGCCTCTTCGCTGAAGCTTCGTTGAAGACTGCATTGTTGTTGGACTTGCTGTTGTTATGTAACTTATGCCAAATATTATTCATTTATGCAAAAACTAGCTGGTGTGTCTTGCTGGTTATGATTGTGTTTTTGTGTTTAATATGATTACTATAGCTAATGGAATGGTTAATAGGGAACACATGTGTGTTATTTAAGTGAGAAAGGTGATTATCATGCTAAGTATAGACTGAATTTTTCCTTTATAGGCCAGTGCTGTTAGGTGGCATGCTTGCTTTTTTAAAGTTTAGTTTTACAGAATGTTTATATGAAATTGGATCAATATGATTTGGATTGTGAACAAGATGGAGATTAGGTCTCATGCATTTGTTTTCCACCAACTAAGTAGCTAACTAGCTAGTTGATCTGAATGTGGTCCTTTCATTTTCATATAATAAGGAACAATGAAACAAATAATGAAGCTTAGTAGTCCCACTTGACAAAACATGATTTAGTGGTCCTTTCTGTAAAAGATACTATGATTAGTGTAGTAGTAGTAGTAGATAAGGACTGGTTCTAGTAGTTATGTTATGTGCTTAGCATTTTAGTCTGTAAAGGAGCTATTGATCTGTAAACTGTAATTGCCCACATGTTTCATGCATTGATCGAAGTCTCCAGAAGATTTTTGACATTTTTGTGCTCTAATTTTCAGTGTGTGTTTCAAGTAATTTACTTGATAAAGTCTCTGTGTCTGTGTGCTCAAGATGAGCTGAATTGAACATAGGTGTTTTGCAATTGTTTATGGAGAAAATCAAAGAAAGATTTGTACAACTGGTGAGAATCTCTTTTTATGGATTCCTCCTTGTGTTTTGGACACACAGAGAAAGGGGTTTTGGCATGCCATGATTATTATAGCAATTGTGTTTTATTTAAATCATGACCTACTAATCCTGTTTGATTTGTACTTGTATGTATACAAACATGATCCTCCTCCTTGTTCCTTTCATCATATTAATGTATTAAGAAAATGGTAGCAAGTTGTGTAGTAAACACAATGGCACATGTTGCTATAATGACCTCTCTTTTTTTTTTTTCTAAAGGTAAAAGAGACTAATTGTATTAGAGAGATGTATATTGGGTAGGTTGGCCAAATTAAGATTAGGTTTTGTGACATATTCCATATGGTTGCTTCTCTTTTTGAAGTTCTGCAGATGATCCAAAAGGTAGCTTCTTTTCTCATCTTCCTCCTGTTAATTCATTTCTGTTTATCATGAACACATTACTAAACTTACATTCTTGTCTCTGAAAGAAGCATAAACTCTGGTATAAAGAGCAGCCAGAATTTTACTATCATGTATGCACTCCTTTCATAAAATGGCTTTGGATTCATCAAAGTTTTCTAGCAAATTCTGGGTATTGAAATATGCTTTATTTTACTGGGAGTTGTAAATTGGAACTACAGGAGTTATAGTCTTACACTGACAATAACCATGAAAAGTCATCAAAACAAGCACAATTATAGTAGGTCCTCTTGTTGAAGTCCTATCTTCCATTTCTAGTTCTTTTTTAGAAGTTTTTTCTTTGAACCACAATTCATATTTTATTTTGTCGGTGGTGATTCAGATAATTTTTTTCTGAAGATTCAACTTGACTAGTCTTGTTCTTTTGTTGGTTGCACCATTTAGCTTCTCTCAGACATCGCAATATTATACCCGCCTTCATTATTAATTAGCTTGTGATATCTACTTGATTCAATTCATGTTTTTTTTATTATATAAATTATTTAGTAGTTATATTAATTTCATAATTTCTTTTACAGCCACGGCACGGGCACAGTCATTTCTCATTTTAAATGATTTATACTAATCACACTTCACACACTATTACAATGGATCCTTAGAGACGTGTCGAACTCAAGAGTCGCTCGGCCAATGTTTCAATCTATTGGAGCAAATAACCAACTAGTTTTGTCAATTCTTAACTTATGTAAACTGGCCTGTATGGCCTCTCTGTTTCTTGTACTACGAGAACAAGTACCCGATGAACAAGAGAAGAAAATGAGACAGAAAATAAACTATAAAACACCAATTTAAAGAAAAATAAAACGGTCTTAATACTGACAGACACTTCTTTATAGCTCCATGGATAACCAGAAAACCTCAACTTCAAACAAAGAAACAAACTTCAAGCTAAAAACTAGGACACCATGCCATAGATATGCCACCTCCTGTCAAGTATCCAATTCTGCAACCGGGTACCCGACAAACAAGGCAGAAAACTATAACAGACTAAAAACAATAAAAGATGAATCCGAAAGCAACTGTCCGAGAAATTAGAATAACTATAGAGTTTTTGTTCAGGAAAACCTATGTGAAATGTCTCGGTTCACTTCTTCTTGGCTGCAGACTTGGTAACCTTAGCACCAGTTGGGTCCTTCTTATCAACACTCTTGATGACTCCAACAGCAACGGTCTGGCGCATATCCCTAACAGCAAAACGACCAAGAGGTGGGTACTCGGAGAATGTCTCCACCACCATGGGCTTGGTTGGAAGCATCTTCACCATACCGGCATCACCATTCTTCAAGAACTTGGGCTCCTTCTCGAGCTCCTTACCAGATCGCCTGTCGATCTTGGTCAAGATCTCAGAGAACTTGACAGCAATGTGGGAGGTGTGGCAATCGAGGACTGGAGCATAGCCGTTTCCGATCTGTCCAGGGTGGTTCATGATGATGACCTGTGAGATAAAGCTGGCAGCACCCTTGGCAGGATCATCCTTGGAGTTGGAAGCAACATATCCACGCTTGATATCCTTAACAGCAACATTCTTAACATTGAATCCGACATTGTCACCTGGAAGTGCCTCCTGGAGAGCTTCGTGATGCATCTCCACTGACTTGACCTCAGTGGTCAGACCAGTTGGGCCAAAGGTCACAACCATACCGGGCTTGAGCACACCGGTCTCAACACGTCCCACAGGCACAGTTCCAATACCACCAATCTTGTACACGTCCTGGAGTGGGAGTCGGAGTGGCTTGTCTGTGGGCCTCTTTGGCTCACTGATCTGGTCAAGTGCCTCAAGGAGGGTTGGGCCCTTGTACCAGTCAAGGTTGGTGGATCGCTCAATCATGTTGTCACCCTCAAACCCAGAGATGGGCACGAAGGCAATTTTGTCTGGGTTGTACCCAACCTTCTTCAAGTATGATGAGACTTCCTTAACAATTTCCTCGTACCTAGCCTTAGAGTACTTGGGGGTAGTGGCGTCCATCTGTAACAACATCAAATGAATTGAAGATTAGACTGTGCAAAAGAAAGATTATACAGCAAAATTACTTATCTACATAACGAGTTGCTCTAAACAAACTCACCTTGTTACAACAACAGATCATCTGCTTGACACCAAGGGTGAAAGCAAGCAATGCGTGCTCACGGGTCTGGCCATCCTTAGAGATACCAGCCTCAAAACCACCAGTGGTGGAGTCAATGATGAGGACAGCACAGTCAGCCTGGGAGGTTCCAGTAATCATGTTCTTAATGAAATCACGATGTCCTGGGGCATCAATAACAGTGCAGTAGTACTTGGTGGTCTCAAACTTCCACAAGGCAATATCAATGGTAATACCACGCTCACGCTCAGCCTTGAGCTTGTCCAACACCCAAGCATACTTGAATGACCTCTTGTTCATCTCAGCAGCCTCCTTCTCGAATCTCTCAATCACACGCTTGTCAATACCACCAAGCTTGTAGATCAAGTGACCGGTGGTGGTTGACTTGCCAGAATCAACATGGCCAATGACCACAATGTTAATGTGAACTTTCTCCTTTCCCATTAGGATGGTCTACAAAAACTGAAACAATAATATCAAATTAGAACTTGTACAAAACGATCACACACACACAACACACTACTCACAACATTTAACAACTATATCTCCATTTCATGTTCTATATAAGAAATAACTTCCACATTTAAAAGTTTATTATTAGTCCAATCACCACTAGAGCTGAGTAAAAACAGAAAGCCCTTGAACAGACATTAATAAATAACTATACACTACCAACAGATCAGATATAAACAAATTTAAGGAAGTGAACTAGTAATACACACAAATCCATTCCACAGATCTTATACCATACAAACAGAGCAAGATTTGGTAGTCTAAAACTAATCAAAAATCAATTAAGCATAACAAAACCGAGTTGAACATAATTTAAAAACAAAAATTCCAATCAGACACAACAAGAAACCAGATCGTACACATACAAAAGACCAAAACACTTGCAAGAGAAAATATATTCAAGTGAGGTACGGTGAAAATATATAAAAACAAGTTTAAAATTGTATAAAAATGAAATTCCCAATAGAAGAACAAGAACATAATCAGATGATTCAGATCAAGAACAAAGCAAATCGCAACAGATTTCATGTAAGTCAACGAAAAAGAGCACAGATCAAACGAAACCAAATGAAAATAAGGAAAATATAGGGATTTCAGACCTTCACAGAGACGATCAACAGCAGATAGCAAAGTCAAAATGTAAGAGCAATAGCAGCGAGGGTTTATGGAAATAAAAGGGTTAAGACAACCGACTCTCACGGAAGAAAAGAAAAATATTTTGTGTATTTACTAAAATATCCTTTCTCTGACTTTTCCATGGTTTTTCTTATTTTTGAAAAACAAGCCGAGAATGTTTCAAACAAGAAGAAAACTTTTATATTTTATTATTATTAAAAGCACGCACAACCCTTCTAGATAAAATATGCACACAAATTTTCTTCCACTAAGGGATAAATATGTAACATACGAGAAATTTTAACATTGTTAGTTGAAAATTTTCAAACAAAACCGGAGATATTGTCATTTAAAATTTAATATCACTAGATGGTGATTCCGTGCTTTGCACGGGAAAATTTTCTTCCTTTATCCTTCAATTTGTATGATATATCATACAAAATGGTACATAAGTAGTTAAAATTTTACATCTTTTATAATGATGTTCAAATAGTATTAGAAAAAAAAAGACATGAAATGAGATGAATTTGATGGAAATGAATGATAAATGAT
>JAYMSZ010003760.1:0-10202 GCA_036897665.1 Pelargonium citronellum | reverse complement strand
ACCGTTTAATAACACCCAATTTTTTATTACTACTTCATAACGGTGGACCGTTTTTAAAAACGGTTAACTGTTTCAATGTTCAGAATTTTCATTCAAAAATTGCAAATCATACTTTATTTCTTTTATTTTGTTCCATATATCTCATTACTAATACTCATGGGCAATTTGGTAATTTGCATAGTTTATACCTCCGTTAAGTCAATTTTTTACCAAACAACTTTTGCAATACATCCAACTTACTGCTCTGTTAAGTCAGTTATTTACCAAACATAACTGACTTAACGGAGCACCTACTTTCAGGCTTTCAGCTCCGTTAAGTTTTCATCACCTACTTACAGACACTTACTGTAACTTACCGGAGGTGAAGTTGAGTTAACAAACAAGCCCTAAAGACGAGGACTTTGATTTGATACCAAAAGTCCCTTCACCTCCTTCTCTCTGCAACGACTTCCATTAACAACCAATCGAGCCTTCAAAGCTTTTACTGTGACGCCATTCCTTTCCATTTCCAATTCCCTCACAACAAACCCATTTTTACCCGACCGACCAACACTTCATTTTTCGCTAGCGTTTACTCGGTCCTCATTTCAGTTAAACAGCATCACTCGCTACAGAAATTTCGCCGACCTTTCCAGTCAACTGTTTTGCGATTTGGGTCTCTGGTTATTTTAGCAAATTCATTTGCTTTGATGGGAATTGCTGCTTAGCTCGAGAGTGACGGAAACCATGGCGCGAGCGATCTTGGGGTCTGCTTTTCTTTGGTTATTCTTGGGGTTTTTGTTGATAAATGGTGTCGCCGGTAACGCTGAAGGTCTGCATTTTGATCTGTTTCACCTTTTTTATTTATTGATTTGATTTTGGTATATAGTTTTTGTGACGTGGGTGTGTTTGAATTTGGAATATATAAAAAGGACCCAGATTGTTATTTTATTTTGTTATGTGATTTTGGGTGCTGCTGAGTCAAATTTTGGTTGGGAAGGTATAAAAGTTCCTTTCATTCAAATTTATAATTTGTGTTTGTTGACATGAAAGTATGGAAGTGAAAGAGATAGCTCTGGAAATTGATGAATGCCATATACTTGGATACCTATTTGGATTTTGAAGTTGATTTAGGTGTCCTGTCCTGAGATTTCGATTTCTTCAAGTAGTTTGTGCTTGTTGACGGATAGGAAGATTGCCAGTGGAGTCTTTTCCCATCTATTGTTTGTAATTTTATACTACAGCTAGCTTGAGAAATATATAGCTTCCAATAACTTGGATGATTTGAATTGTTAATCCGGATATCATATTCTGTGGACAAAGTGAGGATATCAATGTTAGACTGTTAGAGCAATTTCAGCTCCATGTAACTTTTGTGGAATTTGGACTAGTAACCATGCGGGGAAACATTGCATGATATACTTGAAGAATTTGAATATGTCTACTGTCTAGAATCTTTGATTGTTCATTAGCTCACGGACAGTTTCAATGTAATACAGTTCACATTTCTTTCTTTGTCATTCATCATTTGGCTGTAGCTCTTCAACATGTATTTCCAAGTCCTTTTCCTTAGCCTCATATTCATCTGTCTAAATGCTGAACTGATGCTTTTAGCTCCATTTCAAAGATATTTAAAGTTTTTGTCATATTCTTTCAAATCATTTTCCTTGTCTATGCATAACTGCTCGTTCATTTCTAAAAACCTTTTATAGATCTTTAGTTGTATCTGAATGGCATTGCTCTAGCAAATTTTGATGTTTACATACTCTTTTAAAAAATATATATTTTTCTTGATATTGTTATTTTTCTACTCAGGAGATACTATTGTATCTTGATAGTATTGATGTTTGCATCCCGTACTTCCTGATTATAAACTAATTTCTGCAATTCAGGTGATGCTTTGAGTGTGTTCAAGTCCAACCTAGTTGATCCTAACAAAATTCTGCAAAGTTGGGATGCTACACTCGTCAATCCTTGCACATGGTTTCACGTAACGTGCAATATCGAAAATAGGGTGACACGAGTGTAAGTGTCTAAATCTATTTTGTTTCTGGCAGCGGTGTTCTTTTTATGTTGTTCAAGTATAATGACAATGATCTCCTGCTGTCTCCCAGTGATCTTGGAAACGCAGATCTGTCAGGTCAACTGGTTTCCCAGCTTTCACAGCTTACGAATTTGCAGTACCTGTGAGTGCTTTTCGCAGTGATGCAAGTTAGATTGTATCAAATGTAGTTTTTTTTTTCTTACCCAGGGTTTAAATGACTAAATCAACTTTTCATGACAGGGAGCTTTATAGTAACAACATAAGTGGAAATATTCCAGAGGAGCTTGGGAATCTGACAGAATTGGTGAGCTTGGATCTTTACTTGAACCATTTAAGTGGTCCCATTCCAGGGACATTGGGCGAGCTATCAAAACTACGTTTCTTGTATGGACACATCCTTCATCTATTAACCTGCTTTATTCTTTTCAATTCCTTGCCCACTATGAACCTGGAAGTTGTCTGAGATGATATATAGCTGATTAGCATAGGCAGCTGTTTTTGGTGCAACCATATAATGAAAGGGGAGAAACTTAATAGGTCCTTTGCTACTTTTTATAAGACAAAGTATTGCCAAATCAGTTGAATAGGTGAGCCTTATTGTAAGCCTCGTGCAGTGGGGCTATCTTTTCTAATGATTGCTCCGTTTATTATATATTTATAATATCCTAACTAGCTATTTAAATGCATTATCATTGAGTTGCACTGAAATATAACTCTTTCTTCATGAAATAGGCGTCTCAACAACAACAGCTTATCAGGAGAGATACCCAGATCTTTAACAAAGATTAATACACTGCAAGTCCTGTGAGTGCTATATTGAGATCAGCTGTTCTCACTATCATAAGTACTGGATTATTTACTCCTTAAGCTTGATGTAAATTGTGACTTTTCATGTTCCTTCTGAAATGCAGGGATCTTTCAAACAATCGTCTAACAGGAGATATACCAGTCAATGGGTCATTTCAGCTATTTACTGCCTTGAGGTTTATTTCAAGTAGCTTCATCTTGGGTGGTGTTATTGGCAATTTGGCACTATTAACTTTTATTATTTATTTTCCATTTTGTGACTTCATGCTGCTTTATAAATACATAGAACTGGAGTGCCAGACTGCCTTTTATCTTTTTCTTGATAATGGTCTAGGGTTACATGTAAAATGCATTGCTAATTGCTGTTCGTTTTTTCAGTTTCGCCAATAATAAACTTAATAATCCCCCACCTTCTCCGCCTCCTCCCGTTCCTTCACCACCACCGACTTCGACAGGTTTGTTACTTTATTATTACCATCCTCTTTAATTAGTGAATGATATTGGGGTTGTATCGACTTACACCACACTTTAATTGGTGTCCTTGTTTAACCTGTTGTTTGTTATAGGAGATCCAGTTACGTATAACTGTAATGTATGCTGGTTGTACTTTGATTGTTGAATTCAAGCTACCCTCGGAGTGTCAAACCTTTTGCCATAATTACCTATAATTAAGTTAGGATTAGGATGTGACATTCTAGAGAGTTATTATCTATTGGTTTGTCTAGTTTAAATCATGTAAATATCTAATTCAGCAGGATAGTTTGTATGTGAAAGTTTCAGTTGTTCAGGGTACACCATTATAAAGAACTTGCTTACCATATGTGTATTTGTCATTTTCATTCCATTAGGTCCTTCAACTGGAGCTATTGCTGGTGGAGTTGCTGCTGGTGCTGCTCTGTTGTTTGCTGCTCCTGCAATTGCTCTTGCTTTTTGGCGAAGAAGGAAACCGGACGACCATTTCTTTGATGTACCTGGTATGTAGTCACTTGTCAGAGAAAAAAATCTTTTAAGTCATCATACTTTTATAGATTTTGAGATTGCATTGTTACTCATTTACATTTTCTTTTGCAGCTGAGGAGGATCCAGAAGTTCATCTCGGACAGCTTAAAAGGTTTTCATTGCGCGAGCTGCAAGTCGCCACTGATTACTTCAGCAACAAAAACATTCTGGGTAGAGGTGGATTCGGTAAAGTATATAAAGGACGCTTAGCTGATGGCGATCTGGTGGCTGTCAAAAGACTCAAGGAGGAACGCACTCAGGGTGGTGAGATGCAGTTCCAAAACGAAGTAGAGCTGATCAGCATGGCTGTGCATCGCAATCTGCTTCGTCTGCGTGGTTTTTGTATGACACCAACAGAACGTGTGCTAGTTTATCCCTATATGTCCAATGGAAGTGTAGCTTCATGTCTGAGAGGTACTTTCCTTAACTTTCTCATCTTCTGAATGTTTTCACCATCTTGATGCTGTCTTTTTTAGGCTCGTTTTCCACAAAGTTCAGTTTTTGTTCTTGATTTTCATGTTAAATACTAATCACATCACATAATTTTTAGTTATCTTATGATTCTGTTATTGGATTATCATAGACCGTTTGGAATCTCAGCCCCCACTTAATTGGTCAAAACGGAAGCAAATTGCATTAGGATCTGCGAGAGGGCTTGCTTATTTGCATGACCATTGTAATCCAAAGATTATTCACCGCGATGTAAAAGCTGCAAACATATTACTTGATGACGAATTTGAAGCAGTAGTTGGAGACTTCGGGTTGGCTAAACTTATGAACTACAAAGATACTCACGTCACAACTGCTGTACGCGGGACAATTGGGCACATAGCTCCAGAGTACCTTTCCACAGGCAAATCTTCGGATAAGACTGATGTTTTTGGGTATGGGGTTATGCTTCTTGAGCTCATCACCGGACAACGGGCTTTTGATCTTGCCCGGCTTGCAAATGACGACGACGTCATGTTGCTTGATTGGGTAAACATTTACCATCTTTCCTAAGTTTTGCTCATAACTAGTGGCTTTTGCTTCTATAACTGAATATTTGATTTATTACAGGTGAAAGGTCTTTTGAAAGATAAAAAGCTGGAAACTCTGGTTGATGCTGATCTTGGGGGTGATTATGATGAAGAAGAGGTGGAGGAGCTAATACAAGTTGCTCTACTGTGTACACAAGGCACTGCCATGGAACGGCCCAAGATGTCGGATGTGGTGAGAATGCTCGAAGGTGATGGATTAGCCGAAAGATGGGAGGAGTGGCAGAAAGTAGATATGTTCCAGCAAGAGGTCAACGCCTCACTTACGAATTGGAATATGGCGGAGGACTCAATTTACAACCTTCCCAACGATGAACTGTCAGGCCCTAGATGACACCTTCAATGTGCCATTCCATGGCTAGCTATTTTTGTATCTGGATAATACATCTTCACATTTGTGCATATCGTTTCACTGTTGTATAAGCACACCATTACTTGTCATCTTGATGTATTGAAAAATTGTTACATGAATATAATAGCTACAAAAATGGATAATTCTCATGAGCAGTTGCTAGAAAACCATCAAAACGGAAGTAAGTTCTGTAAATGCTACACAAATGTGAGACAAGGAAATGTTTACAATTTAAATTTATTCCATTAAGGTGGTGGCTGGAAATAACTCATGGTACAGCCTCAACCCCTGAATATCTAGAAAAACAAGTAGCAAACAAGTTCGCACTTGAACCTAGAAGATGGCGCCAACGTGTTCATTATATATCATACAATTCCAGTTTTGAACTCGACAATGACAACAGAATGATAAACATGTTATTGATCACTCATTTTATATGAAGATAAACTTTTATAGCACCAAAAGCATTAAACGTCAAGGGTTTGACAGCTAACCAATTCAGAAGATCCAGCTGCCCTAGTTCCAATAACTTTCCAAAGGTCTGTTTCTAAATCTATAGCTGATTGAGGATGTTCAGGGGAGGCGTTATCTGATGAAGATGGTGGGTCAAGTGGTAAGGGAATTTGCACATCTGCCTGCAGAACTGCAATGTTGTGATTGGCATCTTTAGTGATTACATGCATCAACTTTCCATGCATCATCTTGGTGGTCGTAAACCTTTATCTTAGCACTATCAAGAGAGCTAGAAGGATCCAGCGCATACAATTCACCATCAACTGTGACACTCAATTTTGTTCCAGCCTGCCTTGCAGGCCAACCCTCTCCCATTCCTACTGGCATGTCAATCCACGAATTCATTTCAGGATCATAAACCTCTCCTCCAACATCAACAAAGAAAGGCCAACAGTACAAGCTTTGAGGCACAAATAACCTTCCCCTGTATGATGTCATTCCTGTTGCAATAGGTTTGAGCAAATCAGCTAGGAAAGCCGTAGGTAAAACCTGAGCTTTTGTAAATGGCATACTCGGTATTTCAGACCATATACCCAAGCAGGGATCAAATACTTCAGCAGATTGAAGAGGGGTCAATCCACCACGACCCTTTGTAACCCCTCCGACAACATAAAGCTTGTTGTTTAACATTCCTGTCTTACAATAGGCTCTACCAATAGACATGGAACTCACTAGAGATTACACCACAACCAAACAGATTGCTCCTGAATCAGACCATTACAATTCCACCAAGCACTTGAACTGTAAAAAATATAATAAAAGTGAATATCTAGAATCTTGGTACTATGGCATGGAAATATTGCAACTTTGAATTGCTTGTATAAAAATGCAGTTTTACAATTGGTATACCTGAAGAACTCTACTAAAATGGACCATGAACTAGTAATCCTACCCTACTTTCAAATTCAGTTCAAGGATAAAACAAAAGGCCTAACAATAGAGCAAATAAAAAAAAGTTTTTCCAAGTATGTTTTATATAATGGAAATGCAAAGTAAATAGTTTTTTTCATAGCTCCAAGTCCATAAAATCTAACAAACATCTACTAATTAGCTCATTGCAATGGATAATATTACTAGCCAAGTTCTGTGCCAACAAATGAACAGCCATTGATGCCGAACCTTCATTCTACGATTAGTATAGCAGACACATGTCTAACACAAGATCGAAGTATAACAGACACATATCTAACATAGCATTAAATGTTTGGTCTCCACAACAAAACAAAAATACCCAAAGTACCCGACACACATGTTATTTCACAATGCTTCACAGCAGAGTGGCAAAATAATTTATCATGTAAAGAGCAGATACATTGAATCAATGCCAAAGTATTAGATTCCTTTCCTCAACCAAGCTGATTAAATTAGAAATTATCAATATTAACTGGCTTCTCACTTCCTCAATTTCAGTTGACAGCCAAAACTGTAATGAAATGAAGCATATACAACCAATTTGAGCCAATTCACACAAAACCTAGATTAAAACACCTAAAATAAAAACAATCCTGTCAATCTCAGAGAAACAAACATTAATACGAACAGCAAGAGATTATACCTACGAATCACACAATTCAAAACGTTTGTACCATAATATGAGCCCAGACAATCGATATAAGTGAAATTTAACGAAAACAAAATAATGAAAATAATTAAAGTTGAACCTGCTTGTTTCGCAGGAAAATTCACAAATTTCCCGGAGGAAAATGAAATTTGTACAGAAAACGGATTGAATTTCGAAACGATGAGCTAATTGAAGATCGATACAGATTCAACAATTAAATAAATAAAAAACATGCAAGATATCAATACCTTAAAGCAAAGGAAGCAATTAGGGCTTTTGAGAGCAATCGAGTGTAGAGAACAAAGAGTTCATTTGGGTGAGAGAGCGAATCATTAATCGATATGCGAAATGCGAAGCAGTTTTGTACTGTATATTGAAACCACATCAGCCTGCCACGTCACCCACCACGTCAGCATCTGTTATGCTATTATACTACAGTTGGCAAGTAAATGTTAAATTATGACAATAATAGTAGTAAAATAAGTGCGATAATGGTAATTTATTAAATGTCAGAATAATTTAGGGAACAATATTAATGTTCGGGACAAAGAGTTGCTGCCAGAACAAGCTTTATTTGTAATATATTAAAGTTGGATTACACCAACAATTCTTATTGTATTTGGGTTCATACCAATAAAACATATAAAATTTTGGGTGATTTTATATTTATAGAAACTATAAATTAATGGTAACATGTGATAACGCACAATCTACCATTTTATCCTATTACAAATGCAAGACAAATTTGTCCAAAACATGTTATTAAATTAATTTAATTAAGACATATCTTGTAGTAATCCGTTTTGATTAATTTTTTTTTTTTTTGTGTGTGGGACTTTTCCAATTAAGATATTTCATTACTCTAAACTTAAAATCAAAGAATCGTATAAGATCATAATTAATTTTAAGTGGTAATTATAGTAAATCTCCATTTGTTTATGACAAAAAAAACATATGACCACCCTATGTTTTAAAAATCGACAATTAACTACTCTATTTTTTTATTGAAAGTGTAAAATGTTAAATCTAACGGAATATTCTATTTTCGTTAACATGTGTTGATCACATGATCACGGAATATTTTTTAATAACCAAAAAACCCTCAATGTCCTACATTTTCATTTACAAAACCCGATCTGTAAATGCTTCATTTTGTCAAGAAAACTTTATTTTATTTTCTTCAAATTTTAAATCCATAATCATGTTCTTCTTGAAAAATTACATGATATCAAGACAAGAATTAATTAAAACGGAGATTTGAGCTAAAAGTTGTGATTTTTTTTCTCATTTTTATTTTTCTAATTTCAATGACATACATTTGAAACTTTGAAGTTAAAATGAAGGCAAAATGATCATTTGAACCATAAAGTTGACGGTGTTAGTTATTTTTTGTTAGATTTAACGTTTTACACTATTAATAAAAAGATAAGGTAGTTAGTTATCGACTTTTAAAACATACGGTGGTCATGTGTTTTTGGTGATAAACACATAGGATTACTGTAATTATCCCTAAATTTAAATATTAAATTAAATATATAATTTTGTTCACATTAAAATCATGAAGAGAAGCCCAACTGAACTCGTTATAGGCTTGGCCTTGGGCTTTGGCTAGGGATGGGAACGTTTATTAAGGCCTTAAGGGTGTTCATCAGTTCATATTGCATTGCATCCATTAGATTAAGATCCAATTTTTGAAAGCTTTTAAACCAAAACATTTTTTTTATGGAGTAATTACTCGAACGTTTCATGTGGTTTTGTCTACAAACATATGACTAGTCAGTTTAAAAATCAACAACACATAATTTTACTAAAGTATTTGTCCGCGACAGTTAATTACCTTAAATTTTAAAATTCAATTTTGGTCCTCTAAAAAAACTATTATATCCTTACTTTAATCTTAAATTTTAAAATAATAATATTTACTTGAATTTGTGAAGAAAAATCAAATGTTTTTTTTTTCTCTGTTATAAATCATAAAACATACGTATGAATCACGTGCTAAATATTATATCATGATTCATGTGAAAGACTATTGATTTTTTTTTTCACAAATTCAAATATATATCATTATTTGAAAATTTAACTTTAAAATAAGGGTATAATAGTCATTTTAGAGAACAAAATTTGGATTTTAAAGTTTAAGGTAGTTATTTGCCGTGGACAAATACTTTAGGAAAATTATGTGTCGTGGATATTTTAAACTTTTTTTTATTATTTCTTATTGGACAATAATAGAGTGTTCTGAACCGATCCATTTACATATATAAATATTTTCTCTTAAGTGTTTTGAATTTTTTGAAATCAATAGGTCAACGCTAGAGTTAGGATTTTGTTCAAGAGTGGCACAAGAAATTTACCTTATTAGTTAGAGGAGGTCTCTCTACCATTAGGTCAAGTCACTTTTGATGAAATCTTTCACTAGTACATATATAATGAAATTTTGAGAGGATGACACGAGTCGTCGTTTATTGCAGCCGCATCTAAACTGTGACATTTAAGGTTCAACTTTTAACTATTTTTTCAATGACATTACCAAATGTGGCATTTGGTGGCATGTTATGGCTAAGTTGAAAACCTCAAATCAACCAAGTAGTAGCATTTTAGCTACTATATACATCAATAGCATAGGAGGGACACCAAACAAATAATTTAAGCGTTTTAGACATGATTGTACATTACGGTTTTTCAAGGATGGAGATACATTACATTCTATGGTAATTCATGGGATTCACAACTGCAACAATAAAGAATAAAACCATTCTCAAAAGCAAAAGGAAAAACAACAAACCAAAAAACCATCCAAATAATTTTCTTCTCCAATTCTATGGAGTTAACGAGAAATTAGAAAATCAATCAGGTACCGTTTGGATTAGGAATTTTGGTTTGGGAATGAGAATGGAGAATGAGAAT
>JAYMSZ010003759.1:0-10203 GCA_036897665.1 Pelargonium citronellum | reverse complement strand
AAAATGAATGTGGTGGTCCCCCCAACTCCTACCCCTTGTATTAACCCCCGCCATAAACTGATTGATGCAATCAATGACCGAATCATTGTAACATATATCGATATGATTTGTCCGTTGATGCGCGGACTTGGTTGGCATAAATTCAATATTTCATGACTCAGAGGAGTCCAGATCCTGAGAAGAGAGGGACAAGTGTGAGTTCAGTATCTAACTTAAAGTAGTAATCTTTACTCTTTAGTGCAATTACAATTGGCATATACACAAATACAAATACAACCGCAATGCCTAGTAAAATCCCAAATCTATATCAAAACATTAGACCTCTAACAATGACAAATTTCAATTCCCAATCCCAATCTCATCACTAGCTAGAAGATATTTCAACAAATTGTCCACTACCCTTGTTTTGTTTGTGCATGTCAATTCTCTTTAAATAATCTCACCTTTTGATCTCATCACAGCCAACACTAGCTAGTGCGGTTGTTTTCTACTATTGCTAGGTCCGAAAAAAGTGCCAAAAATTATTCTTTAAGACTATGCCTAATAGTCATTTATTAAATAAAATTTATTAACTAAATTGGGTCTTTTACCCGTAGGTTTCAAAAAAAAACTACGGGTAAAAGACCCAATTTAGTTAATAAATTTTATTTAACCAAAATAATCTATGAATTATTGTGTTTTACTCCAATTTGGGTATCTGAACTTTGTTTTGACCCGAAATAGTCCCTAAATTTTCACATATTGACCCAAAATAATCTTTGCCCTTAGAGCTTATACCAAAAGTCCAGAATCAAACTGGGTCAATATTTGAAAGTTTGCAGAGCATTTTGGGTCAAAACACGAGAATTTAGGAACTTTTTTTCTTCTGATTAAAGACATTCAGAAACTAAATTGGGTCAAAATATCAAAGTTAAGAAACCAAATTGAGTATTTTACTTTAATAACACTAAAACCTTCAATTTATTCCATGAATTTTTACATATGGACCCAATTTGGATATTGAAACCGAAATGGTAATTTCTGTTGGTTTCGATCAGTTTCTCCCTTTTAAGTTGTATTAAATGATTCACGTGACCGACACATGACCCGACCTGTTGTTTGAATTTGTGGGATGGGAACAAATTTAACCTATACGTGCATATGAATGCTGGATTTAGCTAAAATGCAAATGTGAGTTATTTTAGTATTTGTTGTGATCTGAGAGGCACAGGGACACGCACACGCCTACGCTTATATATGTGTGTTTCTGATCTCATGAGTTGAGAGAGAGTCGCAGAACATATATAGGACAGAAGAAGAGTGTGCAGGAAAATGCCAAGTGACCGTCCTCAAAATAATCATCAATCACGTGATCACACATACTACAAAATTCTCTCTGCACTCTCTCCAACATATTCTCTCCGAATCTATTGTAAAACCTTCGTCTCATATGCATAATATTCCATCTCCAATCTCCAATCCAATTCGTAAACAACCTCTGGTTTTGTATACATACCTATGTTAATTAGTGGGTTAAGCTAGGCTGGTGTGTGTGGCTGTGGAAACCTGGGATTGGTGTTGAACAACACTACAAGGATGTTTCTCCAACACATCATCACTTCAACAAGTAATTAACCTCTCTTTTCCATTTTAATTATGTGCATGGATACATATAGTATTTTGTATTTGCATTTCCATTACATCACTCCCAATATTACCATTTTATGTTCTTATAATATCACAAACTTTGTCTGTTTTCATTTTGTATATTGTTACATATGTATTAGCTCCACCATGACTATATGGTGTTAACATCCTATTTTGGAACTAAATTTATGTTTTCTTTTTTGTTTGATGATGTTTTGTTGTAGATGGGTTCTTGAACTATACTATGTTACCAATTTTCTAATCTGCTGTGAAATTAGATATGTGCTACATGTTTCTTCCAAGTTATGTGTGGTTAAAGAACAAGACACCAATTCTCTCCAAATACTCACATCTTGATCAATTTACTTTGGCTTAAAAAGATGTTTAGGAGCTACAGACTATATGCAGAGTATTATCCAAGCGAATTCGCTTTAAATCCTTTACCAGTTGCGTTTTCTGATGAAGTTTCATGCTTGTTAATGTAATTATATTCCAATATAGAATGTCATATATATATAGTTCAATATCATACATACCATTTCTCTTAAAAAATCCATGTTTCATTGGATATCATGAGCAGAGTGTTTGGAGTTTTTGGTATCTAACCATTGTATCATGTGCTTAACAAGTTGTGTGCTGATTGATTGACAGAATTTAAGCTTCTTCAGTTCCACACCACATGGCTGCAGCTAAATTCACCTTGTTTGTGGGAGCATGTCAGCATATTTATGCAACTTGGGTTCCTTGGAATCTTATTGCTCCGCCTTCTTCGGAACAGAACAAAGGTCACAGATCAAAGTGCAGATAAGTACCCGAAAGGTGCAAAATATGGCCTCTCCTACAAACTCAGCTTCGCGTGTTCGGCTTTGCTCTTAGGGACTCATACCTTTCTGCTTCTGGTGCTGCTTAATGGAAGTCATGACATGCACTGCAACTATAGAGTTGAGTCATTTTCATCAGAGATCATGCAAGTGATCTCATGGGTCATTACCTTGATTGCAGTTTATAAAATTCAAAACAAAAAGTTCAGCAAATTCCCTTTTGTGCTACGAGCATGGTGGCTTTGCAGCTTCTTCATGTCCATTATTTGCTCAGCTCTTCAT
Organism: Pelargonium citronellum; assembly: GCA_036897665.1. Taxonomy (NCBI): domain Eukaryota; kingdom Viridiplantae; phylum Streptophyta; class Magnoliopsida; order Geraniales; family Geraniaceae; genus Pelargonium; species Pelargonium citronellum. Next base: position 7,474 of record JAYMSZ010003759.1, on the reverse strand, counting down.
GCCTATATCAGAATTACAAGCCATGGAAGGTTTGGAGTGAGAGATTATGCAGAACTTGTTGGCCTCCTAGCATCCACCTGCCTATTGGGTATATCGATCCAAGGGAAGACGGGTATGATCTTTGGCGCTTCAAATGGAATATCCGAACCGCTCCTCAATGGAAAACCCGAAAAGCATTTGAAAGAGAAGAGGGACTCCCCATATGGAAATGCTTCGCTTTTCCAACTTGTTACCTTCGCTTGGCTTAACCCATTGTTTGCTGTTGGGTACAAGAAACCTCTTGAAACTGATGAAATCCCTGATGTTGATACCAAGGACTCTGCTGCATTTCTCTCCTCCTCCTTTGGCGAGTGCCTGAAACGCGTTAAAGAGATTGATGGAACCACCAATCCTTCTATCTACAAGGCCATCTTTTTGTTCATTTGGAAGAAAGCAGCAATCAATGCATCATTTGCAGTTGTAAGTGCATGTTCATCCTATGTCGGGCCATACCTCATCAACGACTTCGTTAGCTATCTAACAAATAAAAGTTCAAGAAGTTTAGAGAGTGGTTACCTTCTTGCACTGGCTTTTCTATGTGCCAAAATGGTGGAGACAGTAGCACAGAGGCAATGGATCTTTGGAGCTCGCCAGCTCGGACTTCGCCTAAGAGCTTCTCTCATATCTCAGATATACAAAAAGGGCTTGCTCCTGTCAAGCCAATCGCGCCAAAGCCACACTAGCGGAGAGATCATCAACTTAATGAGCGTAGACATTCAACGAATCACTGACTTCATCTGGTACTTGAACATAATTTGGATGCTGCCTATTCAAGTGTCTTTGGCTATCTATGTTCTGCATACAAATCTAGGCATTGGATCGTTTGCTGCGTTAGGTGCAACTTTTGTAGTGATGGCCTGCAACATACCCCTTACAAAGATCCAGAAAGGATACCAGTCAAGGATCATGGAAGCTAAGGATGAGAGAATGAAGGCCACTTCAGAAGTTCTTCGGAACATGAAGATTCTAAAGCTTCAAGCATGGGATGGTCAGTTCTTTCACAAGCTAGAATGCTTGAGGAAAATAGAATACAATTGGCTATGGAAGTCACTAAGATTGACAGCACTTACAACTTTCATCTTTTGGGGGTCTCCCACATTCATTTCTGTGGTGACCTTTGTGGGATGTATGATGATGGGAGTTCAGCTCACTGCTGGGAGAGTCTTGGCTGCATTGGCAACCTTCCGAATGCTGCAAGATCCTATATTCAACCTACCCGACTTACTCTCAGTGATCGCGCAGGGCAAAGTTTCAGCAGATAGAGTTGCATCCTATCTCCAAGAAGAAGAAATTCAGCATGATGCTATTGAGTTCGTCCCAAAAGGTCAGACAGAGTTTGAAGTTGAGATTGATGACGGGAAGTTCAGCTGGGATCACGAGTCAAGCAACTCGACACTTGAGGGAATACAGTTGAAAGTCAAGAGGGGAATGAAAGTGGCAATTTGTGGAACTGTGGGATCAGGGAAGTCTAGTCTTCTATCAAGCATTCTTGGAGAAATAGAAAAGTTGTCCGGGACAGTGAAAATCAGCGGGACAAAAGCTTATGTTCCTCAGTCTCCATGGATACTGACAGGGAATATCAGGGAAAACATTCTTTTTGGGAATCCATATGATAGTGCCAAGTATGAAGAAACAATCAAAGCATGTGCTTTAACAAAGGATTTTGAACTGTTTTCTTGTGGTGACTTAACTGAGATTGGAGAAAGAGGTATAAATATGAGTGGAGGCCAGAAGCAAAGGATTCAAATCGCTCGTGCTGTGTACCAGGATGCTGATATATACTTACTCGACGACCCTTTCAGTGCTGTGGATGCTCATACAGGCACTCAACTCTTTGAGGTTCTTGCTTTTTATTCATATTCATTCACAATCTTCCTGTGACATCTTGTAAATTTCTTGACATCAAGTGTTGTTTCACAGGAATGCCTAATGGGACTTCTCAAGCACAAGACTATACTTTATGTTACCCACCAAGTTGAGTTTCTTCCAGCAGCAGACCTTATTCTGGTAAGCAATATGCCACAGAAAATCTCTCCATTTTTACCAATAGTTTCAACAGATATGTACTTGTTATGACTGGTTTAATTGTGAACAGGTGATGCAAAATGGGAAGATAGTACAAGCTGGAAAATTTGAAGAACTTTTGAGGCAAAACATAGGATTTGAAGTTCTTGTTGGTGCTCATAACCAAGCTCTAGATTCAATCATTACAGTTGAAGGTTCAAGTAGAGCTACTCAAGAGCCAGCACCAGATGTTGAGCCTAGTGCAGATCAAACCTCAAACTCAGAACTTGTACATTCACAGCGTGACTCGGAGCATGATCTTTCTCTAGAAGCAACAGATCGAAAAGAAGGAAAGTTAGTGCAAGATGAAGAAAGAGAGAAGGGGAGCATTGGAAAAGAAGTGTACTGGGCTTACTTAACGACAGTGAAAGGCGGTGCATTAGTTCCAATCATACTCTTGGCACAATCGTCCTTCCAAGTATTGCAGGTAGCTAGTAACTATTGGATGGCATGGGCTACGCCGCCTACAAGTGAAGCCAAGCCTATAGTGGACATGAATTCCATACTATTTGTCTACATTATACTTGCTGTTGGAAGCTCGCTTTGTGTTCTGTTGCGAGCCTCGCTTGTAGCAATAGCTGGACTTTCCACAGCACAAAAGCTCTTCACAAACATGCTCAACAGCATTCTCCGCGCTCCAATGTCATTTTTTGATTCAACCCCTACTGGTAGAATCTTAAATCGGGTGAGTTTAACAAATGTTATGTCCGATTCTGCATCAAGTTATTAGCTACATGGCCTTACCTTGTTTGTAACTGCTTGCAGGCTTCTACAGATCAAAGTGTGCTAGACATGGAAATGGCAAACAAATTAGGTTGGTGTGCATTTTCCATCATACAGATTTTGGGGACAATTGCAGTGATGTCAAATGTAGCGTGGGAAGTATTCGTCATCTTCATTCCAGTAACTGCAATATGCATATGGTACCAAGTAAGTGACAATACTGCAAATAACCTGTCTATTTGGCTAATGTTATGGCATTCACTTACTGGTCTAACTGATGTTTTGTAGCAATACTACATTCCAACCGCGAGAGAGCTGGCTCGTTTAGCTGGAGTGGAAAGAGCTCCAATTCTCCACCACTTTGCAGAGTCCTTATCAGGAGCAGCATCAATCCGGGCTTTTGATCAGCAAGATCGTTTTAGCAATGCAAATCTTTGCCTTATTGATAACCACTCGAGGCCATGGTTCCACAATGTGTCCGCAATGGAATGGCTCTCCTTCAGACTCAACTTACTGTCGAATTTTGTATTTGCCTTCTCACTGGTTTTGCTTGTGACCCTCCCTGAAGGAATAATCAATCCAAGTAAGTAATTGTAGATACTATGTAGTATATATCAGTTACAGAAAGCAAGGAACAATTGGTTATCTGAAATTGGGATGGTTTACAGGCATTGCTGGGCTGGCTGTAACATATGGGATAAACTTGAATGTTTTGCAAGCTTCAGTCATTTGGAATATATGCAATGCAGAAAACAAAATGATCTCAGTCGAGAGAATTCTTCAGTATTCGAACATAAAAAGCGAAGCACCTCTGATGATTGAAGACTGCAGACCTCCAGACAACTGGCCAGAAATGGGAACAATATGCTTCAAAAATCTGCAGGTAATTAACACTATCCATTTCAGTACCAACAAATGTTTACATTGCTATTGGTGCTAATTGTTCGTGTTGACAGATTCGTTATGCTGAACATCTGCCATCAGTGCTGAAGAACATTAGCTGCACATTTCCGGGAAGAAAGAAAGTTGGAGTGGTGGGAAGGACGGGGAGCGGGAAATCAACACTCATCCAGGCTATTTTTAGGATCGTAGAACCTAGAGAGGGAAGCATTGTAATCGACGGTGTTGACATTTGCAAGATAGGCCTTCATGACCTGAGGTCAAGGCTTAGCATCATCCCTCAGGACCCTACAATGTTTGAGGGAACAGTTAGAGCAAACCTCGACCCGCTGAAGCAATATGATGACAGCCAAATATGGGAGGTAAATAAACAAGAATATCATCTGAAAGTTGGTGGATTAGAAACTAGTTTAACATAATTTCCCAAATTTACAGGCTTTAGAGAAATGTCAACTGGGCAGTCTGGTGCGTGCGAAAGAAGAGAAGCTGGATGCTAAAGGTCAGAATATGCAATGCATAATGAATATGCATAGTCTGTTTTGCAGTTTTTGAGTACTAATATGCATATTTGTAGCAGTGGTTGAAAGTGGAGAAAATTGGAGTGTGGGACAGAGACAGCTATTTTGTCTGGGGAGAGCCTTGCTAAAGAGAAGTGGGATTCTAGTTCTTGATGAAGCCACAGCATCAGTTGATTCTGCAACAGATGGGGTCATACAGAAGATCATTAGTAAAGAGTTCAAAGATCGAACTGTGGTCACTATTGCCCACAGAATCCACACTGTTATAGACAGTGATCTGGTTTTGGTCCTCAGTGAAGGTATATATAGTGATGGTGTTGCATGACACAACACTAACACGATTATGAATACAAAACACGAGCACGACATGTTTAACACGATTGATACTAAGCATATGTTTTATGTTACAGGAAGGATTGGAGAGTTTGACACGCCGGCGAAGCTGCTAGAAAGAGAGGACTCTTTCTTCTCTAAACTGATAAAGGAGTACTCCATGAGATCACAGAGTTTCAACAATTTATCTGATCTGCCTAATTAATTCATCTATCTATCATGTTGTTGATCTATTATAAGTAACATCTGGGAAGGACAAATAAAGCAAAAGCATCAAGAAAATATTTCAATAAAATAACAGCCATTATAAATTAGTGACTTTGTACAATACAAGTACTTGAAGATTCACCATTCTGGAGACTTGGATCTCATCATAAAACATAATAAAACAAGACAATCTTCAGTCTTCCTAGGATTATCTTAGTTGTGAAAAATCACCAAGTAGGATAAAAATCAAGTGACTACAACACTCTCTCCATTAATTTTTACTTTCAATAAATGTACAACTATTTCCTATCAAAGTGAAGTATGTGTACATTTCAAACAATTAAATGATAGAATTGAAATACATGGTATGCCATTTTCTAATTTACCATTGTCCCTCTCCTCCCGGTTCGCTCATGCATCTAACACTCAGAAACAAAATCAAAACAATTGTTTTCTTGGAACAAATGATTCAAATGAATTAAAATTTATTTGGCTGCTTAGTTTTGACGAGTACAAAAATGATCAATCATTTGTATGTGACTTCACTGAATTCTTAAGTGACATGTGAGAAGATTCGTCTTTCTCAAAAAGGCGCTCAATCAAATCATCCCAATTTTCTCTGGGCTTACTCTTTATAGCTGAAACATGGGATGATTCTCCACTTGAGCTCACTGCATCATCTTCCTCGTTGAAAGTCCCATACGGAGAATGTGAATAGGCATGCGGAACAGCTAGTGTCACAGCTCGACGCAGAGCAGCATTGTACTCCTCGGTATGTTCTTTGACCAATGTCTCCTGCCGCTCCATTTTCTGCTTTGCCGGGGTCTCCATGCTCCCATCATTCTCCCGCATCAACTGGGTTTGAGAGTAAGAGTTCAGAGCGTTGAGATGTTTTATGCCATAAACTATTGTTCAAACAGACCCAACGGTTCTAACTAACTTATTACTTATGTTAAGGATATTATTGCTAAATTATGCATTACTAACTGACCAAAAAGGAAAATGGACAATCATTTTCAGGACAAAAGTTTTGGAGAAAGTGAACACTCATTTCGAGACAGAGGAAATAGATGCAATATCCAACAAGAGAAAAAGAAGGGAAAAAAAAAAACTTACGCCCAGAGCCCTCGTTGCTTCTCTCTCAATCCAAATAATGGCATGATCAGAAGTGGCATTGCAAGAAATAACTATATGCTCGAACCTCCCATCTACTGGGACTGCCGTCCTCACAACTGGGGGAAACCTTCCCATCCTGTGGATAAAATTGAATTAGTTGGCATATCCATCCTTTTCTCAATGAGAAACACTAAGAACCAATATGGAATAGTCTGCCAAATTTTTCACTTGGAAGAGGCCTTTATATATCTCAACTCATAAAATATGTATATCATTTATAAGAAGCAAAACATTGATGCTAAGCAGTACAGACTTACACCTAAGTTTCAGGGGATCTTAAATAAGCATCAGTATGCCACATAAATTATATGAGTGAATTTGTAGTCAACTAATCATGCTCTTTATGTTTGTACCTGCAAGGCTTTCTCTCAACAATGTGATAAAGGCGACCAGGTGCATACAGCCGCCTTGGATCTTTGAGCATCTTCTCTTCTGGTATACATGTGTCCCTCATGCACCTTAAGCATAGTAGGCATGGCAAACTGTTCAACCAAACAGAAATCAGCTTCATGACCATGACTATAGTGAATCAGTGCCTAAAAAGTGAAACAAAATTAATAGAGTATGTTGGTCAGAAGATTGACAGGCCTCACACGGTTTAATACATGATTTTGTGCGTGTTCCTATATTGGCATAAATTACTCTGTAGTTCTATCTGCTCTGCAAAATTATATGTCTAATTTGGTGGTTTGTGGGGGAAACAGAGGGTATGACACATTGGCTTTTAAAATAGAAAATTTTATAGTTTTGTGAAAGAACATTAGGACAACTTCCAGTTCTAGGAGCCTATTAGCTATAGCAAAAGCTATTGATCAAAATACCAGAAAAGTGACTTGAAAATGTCCTCCAAGGGTGTAGCTGTCCGCGGTAAGAAGTCATCCTGGTTCAGAGCATAACAAAAAAGTTCAGAGTATACATTGGCAGGCAATTCCAAGGGAAGATTTTACAGTTATCTACCATAAATAATTATATCAGTTCAACCACATTTTCAAAATTAATATTAAAATCAATGAGCAGATCTATCACTCCAAAAGTACACAATGGTTTGAATAACTAGGATGTCCATTCTATTTTTAGGTGTTCGGCAGGCATGCCTGCAAGTGTGCACGGCAGGTGTTTTTATACGTTGTACTCACTGCAACTCATTTCAAGCAGCCAATGTGGCACCTCAAAACCGCTCTACCTTGTATTTATGTCCCGCGTGATAAGTTAGACTCCTTTCAGTAGAAATGACATGCTATAAAGGAGTTCCATATTCATAAACCACTCATAGAGGAAAATTTTACTTCTATCATCACAGAAAAGATGCCTTTTTCCTAGAGAATTTATTATTTGAAACAGAAAATTCCTAGGAGATTCACGCAAATTCTGACGCATCTTTCAATTACATTACTTTCCTCTTTTAAGAAGACTGAGCTTTAGTTCCAGAAACATAATGTTACGGACCAAACAGGAGAACCATCCCAAAAGACTAGCCTATTAGGTGGAGAGCCCATTTGGCCTATAAACCCCAC
>JAYMSZ010003758.1:0-10203 GCA_036897665.1 Pelargonium citronellum | reverse complement strand
CTGGTCTAGGTTGCAACTGATATAAAGTTATATCAATCGACTGATATATTTATATATATATATATATATGTATGAACGAACAAATATACAAAATCACCACTTGGCTCAACTGGGATTTTTCAAATTCAAATCCATCATCATCACATACATAAATGTCATTTTCCCCCAGCTGGCTCTATTGTTTGCTTCTATATTCTCTCATAACAAAATCAGTCATTTTCTTGAAATTTTAATTTCAATGATTATTGCAAGCTTTTCATAATATTTTTTGTTCAAATTACTACAGACTCAAAAGATGACTGGTTAATGTAATTGGACGTAGAATTTTCAGGTCAAGATTGATTTCAATTCTAAAACTAGCAATTGCACAATGTTTTATATATTTTTGTCTGAAATGAAATTTAGAGTCTAGCATTATTTGAGACAAAAACAAATAAAATAAAAACTCAAGAAAAAGATATATCAACCTGCTTTATACGGCAATTTTTTATTTAAAAAACTTGATTTATACGGCAAAAAATAAAATTAATAATCTCCAAGTGGTTCTTAACAATATTTAGTTGATAAAGGTAGGGAGTTCCAATCCTTTAACGGTAGGAGAGGTTATGACAAAATAAAAAAATTACTCTCAATTTTGTTGTTGAATTGTTGTACTTTCATTTCATACATAAAAAAAAAAGAATGTAAGAAATTAAAGATTTGAGTTGAATTCTGCTCAAAATAGTTTGTTTGATGGACTTTTTAAAAGACAAATATAAAATGTTTCGAATTATTTAATGAACATTTTTGTTCAGAACTTTCAAGAAAATGATTTATAAACGACCCATCTTTCTGTTTGTTGATCAACCAAAATTTATCTTTAATAATGAGTAGCAACCAATATAATTGACGTGCCATATTATATAATTCGCTGAAACATTATTTTTGTACAACATATTTTATATGATAGTCTTGTATGAACGCTTTTTCATTTATTTACAAGAGTAGTAAAATATTTCACACATCGTAATAATTAGATCTATAATTTGAATTGATCCAGTAGGCATCAATAATCTAATTCGGCCTAAAATTGATCAGACCCAATTCCGTTCATTTATACTAAAAATCATAAACAGCACTTGATGTCATCAAATTGGCATATATAAAACAACATACTCGTCTTATCAAATCTCATATTCAGATAAATCTCATCCGCACATCTTATCTAATATGAAAAACAATGGTATCAGATTGATTCTAATTAAGTAGAATTTAATTGCACATTGAAACTCTAAAGAGTAACAAAATCACGTATTTTCTAGTTAATTTTCTTTTGGAAGTGTCTTTTCTAATTAGTTAAAAAAATTCAGAAAAGAATGAAATTGAACTGACAGGAAAGGCCAGACGGCGGCGGAAACCGCGTATGTCGCCACCGCAGACAGCGACAACACTAATAATATAAAATAAAACAATAGTGTACGTCACCGCCTCACCAGTTCTATGTCTATTCTGTGTCTGTCAACAACTATTTCAATTTCAATTGAACCTTCTCTCTCATTTCCTCAAGAGATTCACAATTTTAATGTCTCTACCGCACGTTCCTAACCTGCAACTACAAAACCAAACTAAACCAAACCAAACCAAACCAAACCTCTCCATTGTCCGAACCAGCTGTCTCTTCTCCTTTTTCTTACATTTTTCTTTTACCTTTGACTCATCCGCTGTTTTTATCCCAAGAGTTATTCCCTGGATTTGAAAGATTGAATAAAGAGCTAAAGGGTCGTTTTCCAAGTTGTTAGTGGTGATGATGATGTTGCTGGTGAGCTTTGAATGGTTTATGTAGATTTTGTGAATGACCCATTGATTTCTAGCTCTTTATACACTTCTGGGTTTTCCTTATTTTTTTCATTGTTTCTAGTGAGATTGAAAAGGTGACTCCTTTTTGTGTTCTTGTCATTGTTGTCCTCTGGGTTTTGAAGATCATTACTTTTTTTTTTTGTTTCTCTTTCTGGGTTTTGTTATTGAAAATATGGGTTGCTGATATATTTGGGGTTAGTGATGAAATGAAGATATAGATTGATGCTCGGGCCTTTTGCAAATTCCTATTCTAGTGTCAGCTTTTGTTGCTTAGCTTAAAAAAACCTCAGGTTTGTCACTTTTGTTTCTCTGCCTTGATGCTCCTGTTTCAATTTTCAGCTATCATTTAAGCTTCTTGTTTTGAGTTCTTGACATTCCAGTCTAGTTTCTCTGTCTTATTGATCATGGGTACTAGGTGTTTTGAGCTGGTCATTTGGGTTTCATCTGTTTTGGGTTTGGTGTGTTTTTCACTAGGTTTTGATCCCATAGACAATTATCTTATAGATTGTGGATCCTATAACAATACACCTGTGGGTGATAGGATATTTGTGTCTGATGCCTCCAGCTCCAATCTCACCAAAATGTCAAGCCCCTTAGTGATTTCAGTCAACACCAGTTCTGTTTCTTCATTGTTACCATATGATAGAGCCTTGTATCAAACTGCTAGAATACTAAATGGACCTTCCAATTACACATTTCCTATCAAGAAACAAGGGCAACATCGAATTCGCCTCTATTTTTATCCCTTTGTTGATGAAAAATACAATTTGAGCATAGCAAAGTTCTCAGTTTCTGCCCAAAAGATCACTCTCCTTAAGGACTACCAGCAAACAGATGGCTCTGTGGTGAAGGAGTACTCTTTGAACCTCACTTCCAGCAATCTAGTCCTCTCTTTTGTTCCTTCTGCCAATTCATTCGCCTTCATTAACGCGATAGAAGTTACATCACTTCCCGACGAGATCCTCCCTGCCACGGTCAGCTGTTCCCGTGGGTCCTATTCCGGCCCCGGCCAGTCTTGTTGGTGATCCCGGCAGCTACCAAAATCTGCAGAATCAAGCATTAGAGACAGTTGCAAGGATCAACATGGGAAATGTAACAGTTTACCCTCAAAACGACACCTTATGGCGTCTTTGGGATTCTGATAGTCCGTATGTGGTAGCAAACAGCAATCCCATTTTCGTATCAAAGGTCGAAGCTGTTAACTTCACAAAGGGGTGGCCAATAGACGTAGCTCCCTCGCTAGTCTACGGGAGTGCTACGAGGTTAGCATGGGAATGGGATATGAGAATGAAGGCCAACATTACATGGTTTTTCGATGTTGATCCTGGTTACAGGTATCTTGTTCGGTTTCACTTATGCGATATAGTGAGTGTTAGTCCTCAAATGCTTGCCTTCAATATTTATGTAGACTCTTTGCTTGCCTATGAAATTCTTGATTTTGGAAATCTAACATCAGACATCTTGGGAGCCCCCTATTATACAGATGTTGTTACACAAATAAGTAGTAGCCGTACGCTGGTTGTAAGTGTTGGCCCTTCTCCTTCTTCTAATGACCCGAATGGCATACTCAATGGGTTGGAAATCATGAAACTTAGCAATTCTAAAGGTAGTTTAGCTTCTTCGGACGGGGAATTCCCATCAGTGTCTAGGTCCAAGTCGAAGACTAGTCTGATAGCGGGTTTGGCTGCTGGGTTGTGTCTTGCTATTCTGGCTACATTTGTTGTTATATATCTGATATGCAGAAGAAGAAGAAAACTATCTCATGTGGGTCAAGCAGAGGATCATTTGAACATGAATACCATGGGAAGCAAATTTTCGAACGGGACTGCTATTTTTTCTAGCTCGAAAATTGGGTATCGCTTCCCTTTTGTGGCTGTTCAGGAGGCTACTGATTATTTCAATGAGAGTTTGGTCATTGGTGTAGGGGGTTTTGGGAGGGTTTACAAGGGAGTTCTCAGAGACGAAACAAAGGTTGCAGTGAAGAGAGGAGCTCCACAGTCACACCAGGGTCTTGCTGAATTCAGGACTGAAGTTGAAATGTTGTCTCACTTTCGTCACCGCCATTTGGTTTCTTTGATCGGGTATTGTGACCAACATAACGAGATGATCATCATATACGAGTACATGGAAAACGGAACCCTCAAGAACCATCTGTATGGCTCAGACCATCCCAAGCTAAGTTGGAGAAAAAGGCTAGAGATATGCATTGGATCAGCTAGAGGACTTCATTATCTGCATACCAGTTCTGCAACACCAATCATTCACCGCGATGTCAAATCCGCAAATATACTTCTTGATGAGAACTTCATGGCCAAGGTTGCTGATTTCGGGATTTCAAAGATTGGTCCCGAGATTGATAAAAAATATGTCAGCACTGCTGTGAAGGGAAGCTTCGGGTATTTGGATCCCGAGTACTTGATAAGGCAGCAACTAACAGAAAAATCTGATGTCTACTCGTTCGGGGTAGTCTTGTTTGAAGTGTTGTGTGCAAGGCCAGCGCTAAATGCAAGCCTACCCAAGGAACAAGTTAGTCTTGCAGATTGGGCTCTACATTGCAAGAGAAAAGGGTGTCTAGATGACCTAATTGACCCACTTCTCAAAGGGACTATAAAACCCGAGTGCTTAAAGAAGTTCGTGGATACAGCAGACAAGTGCTTGTCTGATAGTGGACCGGAGCGTCCTTCCATGGGAGATGTGTTGTGGAACCTTGAGTTTGCTTGCCAAGTGCAGCAAGGGAGTCCCAAGGGAGCTGCTACTACTTCTCAACCTACTAGTACTATACAAATAGCTGACCAAGAGGATGCTGACGGACGATTGGAGGAAACTACTGACTCCGAAACACTTTCAACTGTGTTCTCACAGTTGAAGAATCAAAGCGGAAGATGAAATACACAACACTAACTTTCCAGAACTTAGTTACGTGCAATAAATATTCCCAAAAACAAGCTGGCTAAGTTGTGCAATAGACAATAGAATGCATTTGTAGTTTTTTTAGCTGCCTTGTATATAATCATTTTAATACTAAGCAGAATTTTTTGCCTTCTCCAATACTCTGATTTTTAAGATACATATGGAATACTAGGATATTGATTCTCTCATGATTGACAATGACTCGTCTTTGCTTGGCTTTAACTGTGCCCACTTCTTAAAAATCTCAACACTTTAAATATAGCAATTTTGTTAATTATGTAATATTGCATCAATCTTAAAATTGCAGTCATGTTTTACTTATATTTTTGTCTTAAAATATATATTTTTTTAATTTTTAAAAAGTTAAAGTATTCTCAAATTATCAATATTATGTATTTATAATAAGAAAGTCAATATCATTTAAATTGTTAGAACCCGTGTACATGGATAGAAGATGAAATATATAATACTGACTTCTCATTAATTCTTTTGATATTTCAACGAACTCTAAGTGCATCTCTCCCAATACCCATTTTGATTTTGATTTTGCATTCAACAACTTTCTTTCCACTCAAAATCAACTTCAATATATAACATAAAAAAAATTGAAAGGAAATTAAGATCATGAGATACTGCATTTTGGGCTAGTCTAAATAATTTCATTATATCATTTCACATTAAATTTTACTTGTACCCGTTCAAGTTAATTTGTGTGAATGGACTAATTCGATGGATCTAGATGCCTTAACAAAGTGTAATAACCTAGAAATCAAGAGTTACCTGACTGACGCATCTCATTGCTTGTTCTCATCTCCTTCCAAATCTAAGCAGGAACTTCATGTCATTGCAATTCATTAGTGATGGCTTGCTTATAACACAATCATCAGAAAACTACTGTCAAAATAAACACTAAGATGATGGTTTAATTGAATCCACAAACTAAAATCAAGATAGTTGTACCTTGTACAAGATACCCATTAAATAAATTAACATAGGCATGAATCACAAATACAGAGAGAGCCATAGATAAACCATCTCATCTTTAGATTTCAGTCTCCTTAACCACATCCTCATTTGGTGAAGCCTGTTCCTCTATATTTCCTTCAGCCTTCGAATCCTGCGTCTTTTTGGCATCACCTGAGACATCCTTAAGCTGCAAATGTTTATGAAGACTCAATCATCTATTACAAGCAAAATAGGAATAGGAAACACGGTAATGTTTAATGAGTTAAGACTACTCAGTTCTCACCCCCAAATTTCTCAGGCTAGCAGTAACATCCTCCTGTTGCTGATGAAGAGTGGTCCTCAGATCTTGAAATTCCTAATTTCAGTTCAACAATAATTAACTTATACTGGGAAAAAAATCGAATTGACATTGACATCAATGGAGTGCCAGTGTGCCACTTACTAGTCGAAGCTGATCCACTTCAACATTAAGTGATTTCTTGAGGTCTGACAGTTCCTGCATCAACCAAAATACATATATACAATTTAGAGCAATGACAACTTGCAGAAAGTTCAATAACTTACAGAAATTTCAATTTCCCGAAACTCAAATGAAAATGAGAAATGCATTCTAGATGTTTTTTTATTAGGAAAACTTGCTTTCTCAAATAAAAACTTGAATGAAACAGTTGTTTTGCTTAGAATTTAGAAGAATGGGAGAGGAAGGGAAGATAGATGAGAAACAGCAGATGGTCATGGCCATCGAGATCATAACCAAAGTGGCTGTGTGTGTGTTCGGGACAGTCCAATACTGGATTGAACTTGCAAGCAGATTAGAGAAAATGAGAGAACAGGACGATGTGTCCAATGATCTAATTTCCAGAAAGAAAAAAATGGAAAGTAGTCAGTACACAATAATTTGTATGATTAGGACTCATTTCTATAAACAATTAATTGCAAAGCAGTAGAATTTTATGTGGACGGTAGAACTTTCTCAAATGGGGGAACAAAAGAAAATAGGACCAATGAAAACATTATACCCAAATTCTCTAAATTTTCCACCAAAACAAAATCTACAAAAAAGAAAACAGGCCCTAATCTGTTCATATTTAGATAGTAGGACAAACCGAACAAACTCAGCCGCATAATGTGTAATTTACTGTTGCAAAGATAAAGATTTTACACATGAATTTTTGTGGTAAATCATTCCTGTTGGTATGTCAAACTGCCAAAGTGTTTGTACTACCATAATTTGTTACCAAAAGAAACAGTTTAATTATACACATTAATATGCTATATAGTGAATATTTAACAGCATAAAATTCTAAAATTGAGGGATCAAGTTAATTTGCCCTTCCACCAAAGATTTTGTTCTAAAGGTTACCATTTTTCTTTGCAGCACATTTTGGCCTGGTCTTAGGGAATAGTCTTTGTGAGAAAATATTCTTATAAATGAAGACTTCAGTAATTCTATTCACAGAGATCCAATCAGTTTCACAAAACTGGATGATAAAACATGCAGCGGGATTGGCATTGAGCTAATCAGGCACAGCATATAACAAATCTATTCTAACATCACATTCACCCCAACTAAATCAGTTCACACAAGTTTATCCTCTGATGAATTCTCTTAAAAAAATTCAATTAAAATTTAGGGCAAGGAAAAGCTATTAGATCTAGCATGTAATTCCAGTGAAGATATGGCTTAGCCACAGTAGCTAACAATTGAAATTTAAAGTCTATTTATAGATGAGATAGAACTTGTTTCAATTACAATCCCATTTTTAAAATGCAAAGAAAAGTAGTTGTTAGGAGTCTTCAAGAATGTGGTGAAATGCAACTTGAGCACAAATCCACAAATCTGCATCCTTCTATGACACTACAAAAATCTCATCTCCTAACAAACCCAAACTATCATTACGAAGATCGCATTGTTGCCAAACTCTGGAAACAATTCAACGGCTGAATGCAATGGATAAGAAAGATCGGGCAAACAGGGAGTAAACATAATTGGTCCATGCATTTTGTCTAGGAATTGACCTAGGGACCATTGACAAGTAGAGGATGGAAGTGAAGAAGGCAGCATTTTTAGTGGTGACCATGGGAGAGAATCCCAACAGTGTTTGACAACATGAAAAAGTGTAGGGATGGGAAATTATATAGTGTTGAGAGACATGCATTTGGAAACTAGAAACATTTTCCTTTGCAATGATTTGTATGTCATATCGAACACTAGGTAATGGGAAGAAACACTACATAAAATATTTTATGAAGATTGATAGATCCTAACTTTCCTCAGCATGCTACTTTGGTAATTATCGGAATTAATATAGCTTCAGAAAAATCATCTTCCTAGCTTGAATTGTTCACAACCAGACACCAATTAGGCCTGAATAGAAAGAAGACAGAACTTGATAAAAATGAAGAAAGAAATTAAGAGAATGAACAAGACAGAAAAAAGGATCAGGGAAGTTACAAGAAAAGATGAGGGAAATAGTCTGAATTTTATTTCAAATATCATCAAAACTAATCTCAAACCAAACACAACCAACCCCTACTCAAATCTTATCCTCAAACAATTATGTAATTACTACAAAATAATAATAATAACAAATACTGAATAATGTTGGTTCTCCCTTGTCAAGGCCACAACTTCAAATGGTAGGCACCAAAGATCTTATGTTGGGGTAACATTGCAAATAGTGCGTTGATCACGCATCCTATCTAGGTGTAGGAATCTAAACATAACTTCAATACAAAAGAAAATGAAGATATAAACAAAATAGAAAGTGAACAATTATTTTGGGAAAAGTTTTTTTTTTTTTTTTTGGAGAGAAAGTGGACAATTTTTTGGGAAAGAGGGAGTATTAGTTTGTACGAATAGCCTTAAAATTATACTTATTAAGAAACGGAGACAGTAACATATAAAATGCACAAACCCAACCTAGCAATAGGGAATGTTAACAATGATATGAGAAAAGAATATAACTCTAAATAGAAATATGCAAAACTAAATGCCAAATTTCATGTCTAGTTCAGCCTTATACAAGATAGAATACCTGATTCCATCGCAAATTGAACAATAAGATATCCTTTATATCATAAGAAAACCAACCGAAGACTTACATCTCGATAGACCTTCACTTGAGTGTCTAACTTGGATCTCCAACTTTGCAAATCCTAATGAAATGCAACAAAGAGTAAGGATTATAATTAAAATAAAAACTCATTTCATGATGAAGTAAATATTGCAGACAGGTCTCATATAACTTCACCTGTTTCAACCCTTGAATTCTAGTAAGTAATTTCGTCCTCGATTCATTTAATTCCTGATAACATAACCAAATCAACAAACATTAAGAACTTTACTTAAGGAGTCCCATTATTAATTGAAAACATGTAACTTGGGAGAACATTACCACTACAATCAACAACAAGCTAACATTTGAAGGGCGGCAAACATTCTTATTTAGTGGTAGGGAAAATCGAGGGTCATTGCAAGAAAACAAATCTTTCGATCTAAGAGCAATATTGTTGAGGGATGTAGTAAGTGTAAATATATATATACAGCTACATGAATAAAACTAGAGTTTGGGTTGTTAAACATTCCGATCCAAAGATCTAAATACTTAATTATCTTTCAGCTCCAAAAAATATGATAAACTGGCAAGAAATCTCAAGAGGTAAGTGGAGCAAGTGAATTTAAAGATAAAGTAGAAATGAACGTACAGCAATCTTGGAGCCGATAGGCGTCACGTTTTCCTTTCTCTGCGAAGAACACAAAACCTAACATTAAAAAAAAATAGAATTGAAAGGAAATAGATGGAGAGAAAGAGAGAGGCACCGATGAAGAAAGGGGAGGAGTGGTGGTTGGTGCGAGAGGGAGAGGGAGAGGAGGAGAGGAGTCGGAGCTGTCCATTGGTGGCAAAAATTAGGGAAAAAGTAGGGTTTATTAGATGTAGCTTTACTGGTGTTGGTGTTGTTTGAGGTGTCGAGATCGAACTCACCGGATCAGATTTGAAATCGAGAAATTGGGAAAGAGGACGATAGGTGAATTTTGATTTTGAAAATGGCTTCGAGTGAGTGAGAGCCAAATTTTGAATGACACCTATACTAATTTCAATTTTCAAAAATGGCTTCGACTTCCAGATGGAGTGATATGAAGAGTCTGGGCGGGTAAAAGCCCAATACTGCATACAAACATTTTTCACTTGGATGCTCCAACTCTTAAAATATTGATCGGTTAATCATTCTGTTGTTAGATTTATTTACAAAAAGACCAAACTACTGAATATGACTCAAACAAAATTTGGGTTGCGTTAAGTGGAATTATGAATTGGTGACACTACGTTAAATTTCACTTATATTCATCCAAGTGGATTTGTGAGAGCGGAGTAACTCACTGGATTCGAAAAAGGATAAAGGCAAAAATGGTACCCAAAGTTTGGCCGGAAACCTAATTTAGTACCCAATCCTTTATTCTACCAGACTTAGTACCCACACTTCGATTTT
>JAYMSZ010003757.1:0-10203 GCA_036897665.1 Pelargonium citronellum | reverse complement strand
AAATAACTAGAACACAATAGAAATAATATAAGAATTTGAAATTCTTAGAAAAATAAATTATTTGTTTAACTACGTTAAAGAAAATTATGTAGTTGTATTTGCACAAAAATTATAACAACAATTAATTATCCATATGAAATAATTTTTTGTGCATATAAATAATTGTAATTATGAAAGCAACTAAAAATAGTATTAAACCGTGAAAGAATATAATCGGTAATTAATTACCTTGACCTTGAAGTAGTTAGCTGGAGATAAAAATCAGGTTCCACTATAATTTTAGGAAATTATAAATTTTAAGAGAAATTTACAATATACTAAGAGAAGTGTTATACTGATAGAGCCTTCTGCTGATAACGTGCTATAAAATATAGAGCAGAACAAGAGAGTAAGTGAGATTAATTATATCTGTGTATAGGTGTATCCTACACTGAGAGAAAACTCTCAATTTATAGGCAAAAACTACCCATCTACTATACAATCACAGATAGCAATTCATCAAAATTATTGTTGTGGGATCCACTTATTTTTTATTTTCAACACTCGTAGTCGTGGGCCCATGTATGACATTTATCATAACAATAACATTATTTTTATTTAGTTTACACATTTTATTGTCGTAAAATGAAATTAATATTGTTAAACTTTTGTTTCCACTGCAAACATAAAAAATTATTTCTGTTTAATAATTTGTCCTTATCCTAATAATGTGAGCTCCAGCAATTAATGAAATATCAATAGGTAGTAGCTAGCATTGTTAATGGTAATTGCCCTGTCCATTTGGTGCCTAACTTATATTCTAGGTTTCAGAATCGATGAATATTCTCCGTATATCCATGGATGCGGCTACTAAACAAAGGATAGTAAATCTTATTTTTTTCATTCATTTCTCTAGAAAGAGCTGTCTTATTTCTCATTTTACAAATCATAAAAAATATGAATTTTTAATACTAGTATGTTTTTTTATATAGCCAACTCATATGGAAGATATTATCTAGGAGCTACCCATAATTTGTTGATTGAAATGGAATTAAACATTCAAATTCAAGAGAAGAAAGAAAGATTCGTTTTTGATAAGTTTTATTATTTCTCTCTCTAAAATGAAACATCTATTTTTTTTTAGGGGAAAAAGTAGCTTATCTCATTATTGAATCAAGTCCAAAGCTACAAAATCAGCGATTACATCGGGACCTGAACTACCCTCCCAATCGCATACCCCATCAATCGAAACAGATGATCTAGCTAAAGCGTGTGCAACTCTGTTGCACCCTCTACCTACCCAGACAAAATCAAGGACAGAAAAGCTAGATAAAAAAGACACAATGTCAGATAAAATAAGACCCAAGGCACTGGGATATCCCTCCCCTCCGGTCTTCACAGCTCGAATTAAATTTTCCGCATCCGATTCTACTATCACCTTGTCAAAGCTATGAGAAAGTGTTCAAGAAAGGGCTTCCCTTATTGTAATAGCTTCGACCAGTTCCGGATCTTGAGAACCAAACCACCCCATCCGACCTCCTCCTAAGACAACTCCTCTCGAGTCACGAATAACCCAACCACCCCCTGACCTGTTTTCAGGGCTGAAAATCGCTCCATCAGTGTTGAGCTTCACCACCGAGCTCGGAGGGGGAAGCCAGCGAGTTGGAGGAGAAGGCGAGCCTTGAGACGAAGGCGGACTGGTTTGAGCTGCTACCCAAGAGAAATGCATGGACTGAATCATAGCTATCATGGCCGAGACCGGCTTCCAAGACCTCGACCATACCCCTTCATTCCTATTTTTCCAGATTCCCCACGCCATGTATAAGGCTCTTGCAAGCAAATCTGAATCTTGGCGGTTTGTTAGAGCAACAAACCAGTCCATTACCGAAATATAAGAAATTATCATTTTACGAGAATATTTGATTTGATATTCCACGATCCTATCACTAATTTGTTGTAAAAGAAATCCAAGACAATATTTAACATGCTCACACACGTTAACGCAACAAATATTTAAGTGATCCAATTACCCTAATGATTGTTTGGTTTCTTTAAATAAATATTTTTCTAAATTATTTATCCATATTTCTGAAGTAGTATATTAATGAATCAAAACAGAAAACGCAGCCCACAACTAAAAATGATGCAAAAATTTGCTTACGCCATGCTGGGTTGTTTCAAGAACCAGCTAGAACATTCCAATGTCAATGGAACATGTTCCAACTTACAAGTAGCTTAGCTAGCTAGAGCTTTCAAAGGTCAATGGAACACAATCATGTGGTGGCAATAACGAATGTCAATCACATTCAGACAGAACTGCAAGCCACATCCAAAACAAAACAAACATATGTTTGGTAGAGAGGAAAAAAAATTACCCAGAATGAACAAGCAATCAGCAAGAAAAACTTAAAATGACCTTCCCTAAATGTGGTTGTGTTACCAAATTAACATCCTTACTATTTAAACATAGCTATTAGCAAATACTATCACACAAGAATATAGCTTATGGTTCTTTAGAACCGTGTTAAAAATCGGAGTGCCCAAATTCATCAACCACATGTAATATTTGCTCACCACCTCCACAGAAATTGGTGCATACGTCTTCTGCTTCCACATATTTCTCAAAATTCACAAAGATGGCTGGCCAGTTCTCTAATACCATCTTCTTACACAGCAACTACAAATAGATTATAAAACGCCACTTAAAGTTAAATTTAGCATCTAAAAGAGAACATAACAATTGGTATCTCCACCGATTAACTTCTCAACTTTGATTCAAAATCATGGTGGAGGTAAGTAATGTCAACAAATTGATTTTGGATCTAGTAAACACATTGGTACTTGATAGATTTCATAAATTTATTCTCACCTTCTTTTCGTATTCATCTGATGAACCACATGTCTTCAAAAGTATCTCAGTTATCTTCAGCTGTAAATTTTTTGCAAGAAAGACCACAAGTTAACAGAGTATCATTGTACAATAAAACATCATAATGCGGTATTAAATCAAGAAGCTAGAAATTTAACATCATTTTCTTTTTAGGTATGAACATAACAAGAAGCTAGAGATTTAATTAACTAGGTACGAACCCCAGCACAATGAGAATTTAAACGACAATGATGCATGCACAAACCTGTGTTTCAGGATCATTCAATCTACGCAATGCTACTTCAACAGCAAGGTGGCACACCCCACAACTATCTTGACGCATATAGTGCAGCAGTTCAATAGGTCTCATTGCACGTTTTTCACAGTGATCGTCATCAAAACAGAAACGTTCAGGATCTATGGTGGAAAGATCTGTCATGATAGAAGGAGCAAAAAGTTCCACAGAAGCGATACACTGCAGATGGCAGATTACAAGTATGTTTACATCTTGAATACAATTAAACCAAACAGTAGACTAAAACATCAATTTACCTAAATAGTAGATACTCAAATATCAAAAGGCCACACGAACACAAGTGAAGTATGAAAATAAATGGATATTTGAGAAGAATTGAGGGAAAGGGTTTGCATCAACAACGTACCATCTTCTTGAATCGAGGAGGAACTTGAGAGCAGGACCGACGAAGGTTCTCAATAGTCTCATTCTAATTTTTAATATCGCCAAAGTAATAATGTGCTAGGGAAGCATATTGCAGACACAAGGGGCACTCATTTTCAATCATGGAGCCTTCAACGACAATGATTTAGCAACACAGGTCATACAAGAGGAGAAATCACAAGCATTAACTATTATTGCTGGTAAAAAAAATTCAAACACATAAACAAAATAGCAGAGATAGAATTTCAGAAATAATTTACAGAATTACCTGATGATCGATATACACCTCGTCCTCGTCTACCATCACAAACCCAACTAGCACACAGTACAAAAAACAACACAAGCCCAACTCTAGCACCCATCATATCTCGACCTTGCCGTGGCAGATTTCAATCACTGATACAGCAAATACCAATAAATTGTTGTGTTTGTTAATGTTTACATTAGCAGAAAGTTAAACGATTTACTAAATTGGATAAATTAGCTACTTCTATTCCTGATTTCAAATTCAATTAAGCTATAAACAAGATTATTGCATTACAGAAACTACAGAACCCTAGATAAATCAAAGCATGTTGATAGAATAAAAAACGCACACACAGGAACAGAACATAAAACACACTGATGAATAGCAGAAACTATAACTGAATGTAGCGGAAGAAAGGGACGAGCGAGGCCAAACTTGCAGTTTCACCTTATTTTCTTAGATTTTCTCGGCAACCAAACAAGTATCTGATTCAAATCCCTGGAAATCGGAAAATTTGTTGCCGTATAGATAAGATTGAGAGGTGGGTTTAGAGAAGAGGAGTTGAATTCAAATTCTTTAGAGTGGCGGGTTCGAGAAGCGGATTTGCTACCCTGCGGTCGGTTACATAGATTTTTCTCCACGTGTCACGATCAGGGGTCCGCAGACTTCCTTGATAAGAACTAGTAACTTAATATGGTCAATAATTGAATCACAAACATTATTAGTATAATTAGGTATTGGATATTTCCGTGTCACATTAGGATAATTACATATAAGATATATTTCCAAGTCACATTAGATAATTGCAATTTTTTTTACAGAAAAACTCATGATTTATTAATAGAAAGAAAACCAAATACAGAGAGATAAAAATCAATTTATACTAATCATAACCGAATTTAACCTAACCATCAAATCTAAAGAAACATAAAGCAAAGACAGAAACATAATAGTACCAAACTCCCAAGTCCCACACCATCAAACCCAAAAATCTATATTCTTTCATATTGAGTATTTGAATATAACTCAAATCAGAGGCACCAGGTAAACTCTCCCCCAATTTGTTGAATGACCCCTTGCATCCACCAAAACACCTCAGCACAACATGCCGAACCAGACCCCACCACTCTTGGAAGCCACCTCACATGCCTATCATGGCCCTTGGCGAACCTAAGTAGCCAAGTTCGCGTCTTGCAAATTTTTCAAGACCCTCATCCAGCTCTCCAGATTGCCTCCATGCCAGCTGCAATCGTTCTTGCTGATAATCCCACTGCACAATAGAATATTTGGTGGTTCAATCAAATATTTGGGGGTTCTCTCGCCGCACAATAGAAAATTTGCCAAACATAATTGCATTTTTTTGTTGCTTTGTAATTTTTTAATTTCTTTTAATTTACTATTCTATCATAAATGAATTCCTTTCTGTGTTGAAAATAAATTACTCCGAGTCCTAAAATTTTTGAGTCAAATACTATCACACAAGAAGATACCTTCCCATAAATGTGGTTTTGTTACCAAACTAACATCCTTATTTGAAAGTAAGGTTCTTACTATTTAAACATAACTATTAGCAAATAAGAATCCCAAAAACTTAAGCTTTAAGACACTTCCGAGTCAAATGTCACACACAAGAATATAGCTTATGGTTCTTTACAACCGTGTTAAAAATCGGAGTGCCCAGATTCTTCAATCACCTGTGATATTTGCTCGCTACCTCCACAGAAATTGGTGCATAGTTCTTTTGCTTTCACATATTGCTCTAAATTCACAAAGATGGCTGACCCGTTCTCTAATATCACCATCTTACACATCAACTGCAAATAAATTATAAACGCCACTTTCAGTTAAATTTAGTGTGGAACAAAAAATACTAAATGTACATCTTCTGAAAGGCAATACCATCGCCTCTAGCTCTAAGGCTTGAACTCAAAACTTAAGGAAACCAAGCTATTAACCAATAAGCCAATTGGACATTAGTACCAAACCATGTGACCAAGGTTTGTGAAAAAAAGAAGAGATGATCAATGTAGCATCTCAAAGAGAACATAACAATTGGTATCTCCACCAATTAACATCTCAACTTTGATTCAAAATCATGGCGGAGGTAAGTAATATCAACAAATTGATTTTGAATCTAGTCAAACACAATGGTACGTGATAGATATCATAAATTTATTCTCACCTTCTTTGTGTATTCATCTGATAAATTACATATCTTCACAAGTATCTCAGTTATCTTCAGCTGGAATTAACAAAACATCATAACGTGATATTAAATCATAACAGCAGTTTATAGAGCAACAATCAATCAAATGAGGTTCATCGTCATTCGTCACTACACATTGGTCCTAACTCCTAATATAGCTTACTCATCACTAACCTTCAAAATGGTATCATAAGAAAATACAAGACGAGAATTTAAACGACAATGATGGATGCACAAACCTGTGTGTCAGGATCCTTCGATCTACGCAACACTTCTTTAACAGCGTGGTGGCACATCCCACAACTATCTTGATGCAGATAGTGCATCACTTCAGTATATCCCATTACATGTTTTTCACAGTGATTGTCATAACAGAAACGTTCAGGATCTATGGCGGAAAGATTTGACATGATAGGAGGAGCAAAAAGGTCCACCGAAGCGATACACTGCAGGTGGCAGATTACAAATATGTTTACATCATGAATACAATTAAACCAAACACTAGACTAAAACGTCAATTTACCTAACTAGTAGATACTCAAATATCAAAAGGCCACACAAACACAAGTGAAAAATGAAAAAGGGGTTTCATCAACAGCTTACCATCTGCTTGAATTGAGGAGGAACTCGAGAGCAGGTCCGACGAAGGGTCTCAATAGTCTCCTTCTGATTTTCAATTTCGCCAAAGTAATTACGTGCTCGGGATGCATATTCCAGACACAAGGGGCACACATTGGCATCGAAGCAGCCTTCAACAACAATGATTTAGTAACACAGATCATACAAGAGGAGAAATTACAAGCATTAATTATTATTGCTGGTAAAAAAAATTCAAACACATAGGGGACATTGATTCAGAGATAGAATTTCAGAAATAATTTAAAGAATTACCATATGATTCAAATGCTAGCCCTCCTCCTCTACCATCACAAACCCAGCTAGCACACAGCACAAAAAGGAACACAAGCCCAACTCTTGCACCCATCATATCTCGACCTTGCCGCGCCAAATTTCAATCACTGATACCAATAAATTGCTTTGTTTAATGTTTACATCAGCAGAAAGTTTAAACTAAATTGGATAAATTAGCTACAAAAACTACAGAACACCAGATAAATCAAAGCATATTAATGGCATTTAAAACGCACAGGCAGAAACAGAACATAAAACACACTGATGAATAGCTACAACTATACATCAATGTAGCGGAAGAAAGGGACGAAGAAGCCAAACCTGCAGTTTCACCTTATTTTCTAAGATTTTCTCGGCAACCAAACAAGTATCTGATTCAAATCCCAGGAAATCGGAAAATTTGTTGCCGTATAAATAAGATTGAGAGGTTGGTTTAGAGAAGAGGAGTTCAATTCAAATTCTTAAGAGTGGCGGGTTCGGGAAGCGTAGAATTGTACGCAACAATCTATACGGATTTGCTACTCTGCGGTCGGTTACATGTGGGAACTACAAGATTATGGATTTTTCTCCACGTGTCACGATCAGGGGCCTTGATTAGAACTAGTAACTTGTAAGTTTTTCTCTGTTGAAAAGAACATGTACGTGTGGATGGGGGTCGTAGCAGACGATGCCGACCCAATAATTTAATCACGAAGCAGATTACATATAGGATATTGTCACATTAGAATAATTGATTTTTTTTGTAATTTTTTAAAATTCTTTTTAATTTACTATTCTATCAAAAATTAATTTCTTTCTGCGCATTTGACGGGTTAAAAGTAAATTACTCGAGTCCTAAACAACTCAAAAAAAAAAAGACAAATTTGTTAAAATAAAACTCATTATTTATTTTATATGTTATTTTATCATACTCCTGGTTTTGAATAGAATTGTTTTGTAGTCTGGAAAAATCAAGAGCAAACAAATTAGTTTTACAATCAGTCACAACCCTAAGTACATGATACATTCTTTTTTTAAAAAAACCACCAAAATGACGAACAATATGAGCTTTGAATATGTAAATTAGGAGTTAGCTCTTGGTTGGGATAAACTATTCATCATTCCAGTTTCACTTGGTTTCTTCTTTTTCTTGCTTTGCTTTGTCAAAAGCAATGAAAAACGAGCAAACCCGAACTTCTTACTCTTTCCCGAGAACTGATTGTGACCACTTTCCCTCTCAACCTTCCGAGGAGCGGGCAGATCATGTTTACCGAGCATTTGACGTAATGACACCTTCTGCTTCACAGAGCTCTTACCCTCATGCTTACCGCCCATTTCAAACTCTTCTGGGAGGAGCAACTTCCTACTCAGTATCTGACCTATTGACAGGGTAGGCTTGAGAACAGGCTTTGGCTCGTCGCCAATCAGATTCAGCCCGTTGACGTCAATGAGACAACAATCCCTCCGCTGGTAAGATGGGTTTTTAAACTTGGAGGAGTTGTGTACTGAGCGTCTTTTCTGACCGTGTTCAGATCTCCATTTGCGAAGAGCCTCCTCGACCACCAGCTTCCCTCTATTAGCAGCCTCTACTCTGTTCAAAGCATCTTCCAGCGTCTTCTTACTAGTTTTCACTTCTTCTGTAGCTTCCTCCACCCTCTTTAATACTTCCATTTTAGATGCATTCGCTTCATCAACTTGAAGCATAGCATCAATTACTCTTCTTTTGGAACACTCCTCAGCTTTTTGGGCTTTGGAGGTCAACAGTGAATACTCTTCAATCGAAAGAGTCACTCCATCAGACTTTTGCAACGAGTCTCCAGATGAGTTATCAGTGTTTGATAGATGCTTGATCTCTGCAAAAGCAATGGCTTCGGCAGCTCTAGCAGCTTGCTTCATTTTTCTAGCTGCATCCAGCCTAATCTCAACGGTTTTAATCTTACTTTTTGTCTGTTCGATCTCAGAAAATGAGTTTAACACTTCTGATCTTGCAGCTTCACCCATTTTCTTGAACTGCTCTGCCTCAGAACTCAACCGTTGTAGCTCCTTTGAAATATCCGAGGGACTATTATCAGTACCAGCTTTGATTTCAGCATCTTTTGCCTGTTGTAGCTTTAGTCTTGTTTGGTTTAGCTCTTCCTCAAGAGAAGAAATCTTTGAGGAGTTCAAAGTTAACCTTTCCCTAGTTTTCTCTAGTGAGCTCCTTTCCTTCTCTAATTGCTTGTTAAGTGAGTCAACAGAAGCTCGAATGCCAGCAAGATCACTGGTAGTTCTGGTAAGATTCAACTTAGCTTGTTTTAGTTCCATTAAAATTAAACCCGGGGCTGAAGAGGGATAGGTGCTCAAACCTCCAGCAGAATTCTGATGATGATCATTGAGACACTCGAAATTTTCCTTTTCTGATTCTCTTGCTGCACATATTCTATTCTTATTATCTGCATTTGTCTCAAGGGCCAGACTGACTTCAGCAGCTTCTTTCTGTAGCTTTAGTTTTAATTCTTCAACAATCATTTTTGTTGATTCAAGTTCTTTTAGGACATCCAGTGTCTCTCGTTCTTTCCTGATTAGATCTTTCTCCAATTGCACTGCATTTTCCTCCACTTTCACAAAGTCAATCTCTTCCATGTCATGCTGGTAACCAACATATAAACTCATCAGCATAGAGGCTTGTAATCCACATGAACAAATACACATACAGTTAAATCTTTATTCATTAAGCAAGGCAGCAGAAACCACCATAGTTCTAGGCTACAGAGTGAGAATGATAGCCATGGGAGATTTTTGAATGGGCAACAATAAGTGCAGACATTTGGATACAGAATTCAAAAAACTCATAAAGCTTTGTTAATTTCAGTGTAGCCATGCATTCACACAGAATTACACAAAACAAGCAACCTTGCATCAGCATAATTGGCATTGTGTTTAGGAAAGAAACACATGTAGCACAGTAGTAATGTAACATGGATTTTCACAAAGATTAACACCTTCATACCTAAATCATTGTTTTCTAATCTCAGAATCTCTATTCTAATTTCTAATGCAGACAAATCTGAAAGCAAGTAACAAAGAAAGACCATCAAAATGATAATTTATAGGGGAAAACCATGATATGATGTTGAAGAACAAATTTTCATTATAACACAGACACAAATTTTACCAGAAAACTAGATAAGATGTTACCAATTCTCCTTCATAAATTCATAACAATGCAAGATACTGTATGTAATTTGGTGATTGGAAGAGTAATCAGAGCACAATTATTGTTAATTTGTTCTTCTCGCACAAACAGAGAGAGAGGTTACCTCAGGTTCAGAGGAATTGTTGGAATGGGGCTT
>JAYMSZ010003756.1:0-10204 GCA_036897665.1 Pelargonium citronellum | reverse complement strand
TATATATATATAATTATATTATAAGCCTTGTTGTGTTGTGGGTGTGTGCACACCTAAAAAGCTTCTCTCCTTTTCCTCTTTGTAAAGCTAAGCTAAAGGAAGCAAAGAAAGATGCAATTGGGATTTGGACATCTAAGCCTCAGCAACACACTAGCTAATACTATATGTTTGAGATAAAATTAGTTTGTCTGTACTGTTCCATCCTACTCAAAATGAGATTTCGAATATTTTTTTTTAAAGAAAAGTTAGTTAGTGGTATATATTTACTTTTGTATTATCATCACGGTGTGTTATTATAAATTTAATAACTAACTTATTGTAACGAAATTATTGAATATTCACGCATAACTGATTTCCTAAAAGAAAAAAATGACACTCGTATTGGAATAAAATTTCAAGAGAAACAAAAAACTCATTTTAGAATGGAGAAAATAATTCTCAACATATCAGTTAACAATATTTCAAACAGTTAGGTGGACCTTATGTTTCTCTTTAAAAAGAATAAAGGAATTTTAAATTAGAGCCACTAGATTTTACTAAGTACTCTGGCAAAGTTTTACTTATATCTTAATTGACATCTTGTTAAAAGAAGTAGTATATTTAACAAACAAGCAAATTAATACTGTTTTGTATGTTCTTCCATTCAAAAAATACTGTTTTGTATGTTCTAGAATTCCAAACAAAGTGAAAAAAGATGCTTTTCTTTGCTGTACTTGACTCTTTTTCTTCCATGGATTTTCATCCCATTATATTCCTTTTCAAGGTTCTCCATGCATATTGTAGGTTACATCAAGTTCATCCCTACCTTATGGTGGGTTTCTAGTTCTTTCATTAACAACAAAATTAAAATGTGGTGGCTATTTTTGGATTGTTTTAAAGATTTTATCAGTTGTATTTGTTGATTCAATCAATTTGTTCTCTGTGTAACATAGATTCATCATCCAATTGTTTGAAAACAAAGGCATGTATGAAATTAATTGTCAATTAAATGCATTTTAATATGAATTGTGCTCCACTTAAATTTAGAAACAAAATCTAAATAATAAATGATTGATCTTTGAACTTAAAGGAAGTATTTATGTATGTATTAGTAAAATCTGATTGAGAGCTTATAGTGATATTTATATTGCTCACAATAAAAATTAGCTCATGAACTTATAAATCTTACATGTAAAATATGTGTACACTCATGTTGAAGCAACTAGAAAAGCATTTGTACCAGCTAGTAACTTATTTAATTGAGTTGCTTTTTGAGTTGAATTTGAGCTCATCAATTGGTTCCAAAGTGAGAATGGCTTTTGCAATATTGCTTAAAAAATCAAAAGTGGAACCAATGGGAGGACTTATATAGGAAGATATCATGGCATATCTATGATTAAAAAATATGGTTAAGTAAAAGAGAAAATCAGATGCATATCTAAGCTAGAATTTCTTGACCACTGAGTAATTAATTAAATTCTTAAAGCATATAAAAGAATGTAGGCAATGTTTAGGCAGCATATGATCACTCTAAAAAGGGATTTTTATTCATTACCATTTCTTAATGATTTGATTAAAATATATATACAACCACAAATCTATGATGTGATTCACAAATAAATTTGTAAAGCTAAAATGCTTTTACCATTACCCATTTTTTCAGTTTAAAATGTTTCATTTTGGCCTCTAAACATTTCGGTTAGTGGTATTCAATTTAAATTATGTTTCAATTTGGTTTTCAACTATGCTATTTTGTTTTGAATTAGTCTAATCCATAATAACGATATGTCGTCAAATTTCAAATAAGTCTAACGCGACAGTTTTTTTTCTTCCTAGATTTATTTTTCGATGTGGCAATCACATTACAACAAAGTTAGCTAAATTTACGAACGAAATATTTTTTAACAAAATTTTATAATTGAGGGATCTAATTAGACAAAATTGACTCACAACTATGTCTTCAATCATACAATTTGTTCCAAATTAATCATATTAGTAAATTTAGTTAATTTAAGTGTCATATCTAAAATAAAAAATTTCATAAAAATCGACTATTAACCTAATCTACTGGGGCACAGATCGATATGAGTTGAACAAATTAAAATAAAAATCAAATCAAGTACAAATTTTAAAAATATAAAATGTGGAGGGTGAAGATCATGAAACATTTTTTTGTTCTTTTTAGGGGATTTTTATCCCATGACCCCACTAAAGATTTCTTTAATTTTACTTGGATTTTTAATTAGTATTTTCATTTTCCACTAAGTTAATGCTTTAATAGTTAAACCACTTGAAACCACTCTTTTCAAACATGGGATTTGGTACTATGATTAAATGTAAGCAAACTTTAATCCAATCAACATAGCATAATTGAAAAGGTATGTCACTTTCAGAATTCAATATTGTCGCATCATGATACTTTCATGCATAAGATAAATATAAAATAAAAAAGATTGCAATCAATATATAGGAGTCTATTTGAGATAATGGGGGCGATTATTGCATGTGCATGTATTTTACATATACATTTAGTTTCTTAGATAGTTGTTGGTGTACTGTTAAACATTTATTTGTCTTAAAAACAAATTTATAAATAAGTTGTAATGGACTTTAAAACAATTATTGGCATATTCATGTATATTAACAGTTGTGGAAAATAATATAAATAAATAATACTAGAATATTAAACAATTATTAATAAACTAACAAACACTGGTTGATGCGAAAGATAACGTATAAATAAATAATAATATAACTTCAAACAATTATCGATATCCTCTCAAACTTATCGGTGCGGAAAATACATGTACCAAACTGTACATGAAAATAACATTTTACTTGAGAAAATTGTTAATTACTAGAAACCACTCATTTATGGAGTTTTTTTTTCTTATTGGAATATGTAAGCAAACTTTGATCCAATCAAGAAAGCATAAACAAAAAGAGTGTCGTTTTCAGAATTCAATGTCCCATCCATATTTACCAGATAAGTATACAATGAAAAAGATAGTACTCGATATACACAATAAAATAGTCACATACGAATGTTAAAACACGATTATACTGACATACATATAAAGTGTCGTGTATTCTATCGATTTTTATCTTACAAAAAAGAAGGAAAGATATAAATGGAATAAAGTGTTGCAACAAAGAAATATAGTGATATAGGTACAATGTAAATATGTCTATTTTGTGAATTTGTAATTGTGATTAAATTGCAAAGCCATGTAGTCATTTTCAAAACTCAAAAGTTAGAATATGATAATGGTAAAAGCATTAATTCTGTATTTGATTTAAATATTAAAAAAATAATAGATTTTGTTTGTGAGAATTAGTGAATATCAATAATATCATTAAGACAAGAGTGATGAAATTGAATCTTTATGGTCGATTAGAAAGGGAAAAAAAATGTTGAAGAAGAGATCTTGTTGAATTGACAAGAAATGTGTTGATATTTGTTTCTTTGTCTCTCAATAATTGATTCTCTTTTTAATTTATTTTATAGAAAAGACATTTGAATGAAGAAAAGTAGTTAGGCGTCCGTACATCACAATATGTGAGTTATTTTTATTATCTGTAAATTAATTGCAATAAAGAAAAACAAAAGCAGTGTACAAAAAACAAAGCATCAACAACAAAATAAGAAAAATACGTGTTTAATATTATTGGTGAATTATTCAAAATCAAATTAATATTGATTTATATAAAAGGTATATTAGTCAAACTATTAATAAATAATAGTAGTTCTTAGTTAAGCAAGTGAGAATATATAAATTTTTTGTTTATTAATCATATACTTTTGATAAATTTGTGATGTACGATCGAAGCTCAATTTAAGAGTTCTCAACATTGGCTAAATAATTTTTTGTCTTTGTATAAACAATGCACAAACTTGAAGTAAAAAATATTTTACTTAGAGTGATCTGCTAATTAAATTGAATAAATGTTATGTTTCGCTTGTATTATTTTTTATCACAAAATGAGTGAACTATCAATAATATTTTTATGTAAAATTAGTTAGTATTTTTTGAGCTTGTTACCATACTTGTCTATGAAAATACAAGGATAAATTACACTATTGGCTAACCTTCTCCTAATTTTTCTCAGAAAATAAAATAAAATGAAAGATTAAGAAAAAAACGACACATACATTAGGAGAGAAGAAGTAAAAATTTCAAAAGACCGCTTTCACTTGCTCCTCAATTGCACGTGCCTAAACCTCAAATTGAGTTGAAGTTGAAATTGAAATTGATAGGACGTAAATTAGAGTTGACAATCCGAGTTTCATATTAAATATTTAAATTGCAAAGTCAATAAAATATTTAAGTTGTTTATCCAACTCATTAAGTCGCAGCCCATAAGGTTGATTGGTCTAATAGCAAAAGAAAGCCCATATACCCATTATATAAACCCCATAATGATTGACTCATATAGTCAGATTTTCTAAGTAGAGTCGTCAGTACATAAAATTTTACGTGTCGAATTGAAAGTGGTTTGTCTGTTACACGGTCCAACATGTTACAACATAAAACATAACATGTTTAACACAATAATTAAATGAATAGTGTTAACACGACATGAGTCCAACACATTTTGCACTATAAATTTAAAATGTTTGACACAACACAAACTAAAATGTTTTTAGGATACAATCATATCCATATATCTTTAAATGCGTAAAATGTTTTTAGGAGACAATTATATCCATATATCTTTAAATGCGTGTTTCGTTGGTGTCAAAACACGACTAATTAATCGACCATGCATGTTTTGGAGGCGCAAGACAAACACAAAGCTATTAGTAAACGTGTTGGGTTATCAAAAATGAAAAGAATACACTATTACAAAATATTTGAGTTCAAACCACGCTAGTAATAATTCCGAGTCCGACTCGCTGAGTTGCAAGTCGCGAATAGTTGCTTTAATGGACTTCTCTGAGAGCCCTCGCTAGAATCGGCCTGTATAAACTTAAAGCCCAAGTAAACATATGCAAGGCCCAATAAGCGGTTTATATACTGTAACCCACTCAGCGAGTCGACTCACTTTCTGAGTAACAACTCGTCGTCACTCTCATCTCAAAACCTTAAACCCTAGGGCACAGATCAGAAGTGAGAAGCGAATCAGAGAGAACAATGAGGTCGAGTAGAGTCGTGAAGATCGCTCGTAGCTTTCTCTCTACTCCGAGAAGGTTCGCTCTCAGATCATTCTCTTCCCGAGCTCTCACCCACCAAAACTCATCACCTTCTCATCATCATCATCATCATCATCGTCGCCGTCATTTGGTTGATTTTTCTTGCAAGCCCAGTTCTTCGATTTTTCTTCTTCGGTTATTAAATACCAGCTCGTCTTGCACTGAAGACTCCGATGATTACCGAGAAGACGAGCCACTTCACTGTAATGCCTCCTCCTTATTCTCTGTTTCTGTTATTGATTGTTTTGTGGATTGTTGCTGTAATTTTCTTGGCAAGTATTTGTGTGGAGGATTCAAAAGTCTCTCTCAATTTAGTTTCTTTGCTCTTGCCCATTGCTTGTTATGTGATTTTTAAGCTGCCATGAAACTTGCTTCCCAATATTTTGTTGCTTTTATGAGCACATTTTGGTTGTAAATTTACTTAAAGTTCTATGTTCATTGTAACATGAAGATGTGTACTTGTATTTTTGTTTAATCCCACTTGCACTTGAGAGCAGTGGTCTATTGCCAACTCTGTTGAATTCAATGAGTTTGGTTTTAATGTTGGGTTCACGATTTTATCTTTTGTAAGTAATAGACTGCATTAGTTGAACGAAATGATGAATGCTAGAACTAGAAGTTATCAAATAAGCAAAGCCACGGGTGTCTTTGATTGGTGGAGTCTAAATATTCCTTGGAACATTTTGATTGTTCTGTAACTTTGACTTGCTTCTATGGTTGAAAAATGCTTTTGAGAATAGATGAGAGGCTAGGGTTTATCTCCCTCCGAAGAAAGATGTCTTATTGACCAACCAATTTGAGATAGATGTTAAGCTGAGCAGTAGGTTTTGGTATTATTTTTATGTTTCAAAACTGAAAAAGAGAGATCAGACAAGTTTTTCTTCATATTTTTTTCTCATGTTTGCCTAAGTAGAAAACATAAAACAAACCTGAACAAGCCCTTATTGAATCATGATGATAAATGTTACCAAAGTGTGTTTAGATTTGCAGATGAAATAGGTGAAGAGGGTGAATCATGATGATAAATGTTACCAAAGTGTGTTTAGATTTGCAGATGAAATAGGTGAAGAGGGAGAAATAGTAGATGAATGGGATGATGAGGACGAGACAGAGCCTCAAGTATGGCAATTTTACTTGAAATTTCTAGTTGTGAATATTTTTTATTCAGTTCTACACTTCACTTATTAGTTTGTTTTAATTCTTCATAAACCTAGCTTGGTGATGGAGGGGATGGTGGTGGGATTGTTTTACAAGGTGTCCCTTGGGGTCAGCGAACTCTCTCTATTGCTCAGGAGGTGTTGTCGCAATTTGGTGATGAAATGGAAATCTTCGCCTTCAAGACTACTTCAGATGGATACATTTTTCTGAGACTAGATAAAATTTCAGAAAAGTAAGGTCTTTTAAATAAAGTTTTTGTTATAATGCAGTGCACTTTTTGCAACTATGTTTTGCTGCTATTTTCATTTAAAACATGACTTACTTTCCTGGTCACGATTGATGAGGTAGTTAGTAGTTACAGCCTATGTTACTGTCAACTAATGCCCTATCTTCAGCAAGAAGGTTACAAGGCAAGAAATTTAAACTCTGCATATGTCATTACAATAAGTTGCAAAAGTCACTCTTTTACTTATCTATATTTATGCTTGTGTATATATATTTCGGTATACAAGTATCGAAGGGAAAACTACTGTTTAATATCTCTTCTTCTTTTTAACAAATGAAGTTAGCAAGGGTAATAATTAGTCTTTTCTAATATACATAGAACAACTTGTGAGTTTATTTCGACCCATATTCTCCTTATATATTGATCCTCAGCTAAATGAAGCTCTCTCTGTGCGCTGCCATACTGATACAGCACATGATTAGCTTCTTCAGTCAAAGTGCTATTACTAACACATTTTGTTCTCAATCACTAATAATACCTTCAAGGCCCTGCTCTACTACAAATTAGGGATCAATGCAATCAGAGCTAAACAAGGATTTTCACTGTGTAATTGTTAGAGTATAATTTTTTGTGATGATCTATGTACAACCGGACCATATGCTAGTTTATTGCTTTTAAAGTGGTTGAGTTGCATGTATTGAAATTTATGTAAATATTTATTTTCTTTTATGTGTCTCGTTGGCTTGGGTCAAAACTTCTCTCACTTCAATGTACTAATTGTCTTTCATCAGATATGGAAGTCCCAGCATGGAGGAACTTAAAAGCTACAGTAAAGAATACAAGAAAAGATTAGACGAAGTTGGAGCTCTTGGAGAAATACCCGATGATTTGGCTCTTGAAGTAAGCAATTGCTCGCTGTACTTCTGTAAAATACTGTTCAACTACAATCCCATAGAACTCTATTTGGTACTTACTGGAATTGCCACTTTGTTTTGAAGGTATCATCTCCAGGTGGAGAGAGGCTGTTAAAGATTCCAGATGACTTAAATCGGTTCAAAGACATGCCTATGAGAGTTTGCTATATAGAAGATACGGAGCGTAATAATAAAGAAAAGGTTGGGTTCTTCATGTTGGAGTCCATTGATATGGAATCAGAAAGCTGTGTGTGGAAGTTGGCAAAAGTGAAGGAGAATCGGGATCCTCAAAGCAAAGGCAGACCTTTAAGCCGTAAACAGAAAGATTGGAGATTAAAGGTTCCGTACTCAATGTTGAGAAGAGTAAATCTATACTTTTCCTAAAAGTTCACCAATCTCCGGTACTGAGGATGTTACTAGTTTCATAGTTGTACATGGCTAAAAGCTCATCAGTTACCTTCGTACCTAGGAGCCAAGATGTCACAAAATTTTGAATTTAGTTTATGGCTGAGTAGAAAATGCAGGTTCATTTTGTGTGTTGAATTGACAGTGCCATTGAAATAACAATTTCTTTTGTAAAAGAGGTTTTAGATTTTCTCTGTTATTTTTAGTTCATAGTGGTTATAAAATCATCAAGTTTTGTATATTGCATACCATCTTGATGTTATTGATGGAGGCTTCACATTTTTGCTCATACAATTATATGCATGTGCTCATTTTTTTTTTCACAGGGGAAATGATCTATTTTGGTCTCTCAACTGTTCATTTTGTTATGAATTAGATGTTTCAATTTGATCTCCTAGTTATGCTGTTTTGTTTTGAATTTGTATAATACATAGTGGTGCCATAACATCATGATGACATAGTTTTTATAATTTTTTTGTTGGCGTGACATTCGTGAACTAATTTAGCTATGTCAAAGCCAAAACGAAACTTTTTCTTTCACATATGAACAAGCGTCTCTTACGGTTTGAATTTGTTTGTGTTGGGTCTTTTCCAAAAGAATAAGATTCAAAATCCAAATT
This sequence comes from Pelargonium citronellum, assembly GCA_036897665.1. NCBI lineage: Eukaryota > Viridiplantae > Streptophyta > Magnoliopsida > Geraniales > Geraniaceae > Pelargonium > Pelargonium citronellum. The sequence goes on along the minus strand of JAYMSZ010003756.1, from coordinate 1,708 downwards.
GCTAACTTTAGCTTTTGACATAGCTTATATTGGTCACACAAATCCATTAGCCAAATTTTTCATGTCAAACACCATGAAATCATCTCTTGAATATGGATTGTGAAAATGAATTATCTGGTTGTCTAGCCATGAATTCTCATGCAAAATCTTGCACCTTCAAAGTAAAATGACCATCATCCCATGCAAAATCTTGCACCTTCAAAGTAGAAGGATATGACAAAACTAGAAATATGGATTACCAAACAGATCTACAGTACACCTGTGACAGATTACAAAGTTTTCATAGCAATTGGACTAGTTATTCTGTTGTTTCAACGCCTCTGCTTCGGCTCTTGCCATTGGATCTTCATCGTCCTTTTCTCCATCTCGATCTTGTGCTACCTTCTTTCTATGCAACTCCTCTGCAGCCTCCATTGCTGCCTTGTTCTCCGCCTGCATACGTTGCATTTCTTCTTCTTGTTGTTGTCGCTCGAACCATGTATCAGCATCGGCCCAAACTGAAATTCAATAGGCCACAAATCAAACATGAGAACAAAATTGGAATTATTTCCAATGATCATCTCGCTTTCAATATTGAATGGTCAAAACATAGCTATAAAAAACTATTTGTATAGAGCAAAAACTCACCAGTAATCAATTCATTTGAAGATTATTTAGAAATAGAGATAAACAGACAACACAACATATGATGCAAGTATTGCAATGCATGAGGATATTTTGAGGTTGACTCTGGGGAGCATGAGGATTTTTCAATTGCAACAGTTTGATGTATAATCCATTGTTAGACACGCATGAACCTTATGAAACAAATAATTGACGAAAGGCTTTCTGGGGGCTATTCCTCACAAATATATGGAGCTTAAGACAAACACCATCACACCTGCAATGATGTGGATAGTATTTTGATTATCCGTTAACCTCGGAATTTTATCCTACTGATAAGGAATGATAACGTATCATGCCATCAAAATCCCAAGTATGAACCCAATTTATCATTTAACCACTAACAATAGCACATTCCTAGACATCAATTTCAAACACAAGTACATGAATTTGAACGTTTACTAGGATAGAATTATTGTTTTCCACCAAAGAATTATATTACATTATGCCTGCTTTTAAACCTGGTATACTATGTCAAATTTGCTCATAGAGGCAAAATCCATCTAGGACAGCTTTAGCCACGCAAGAAGAGGACTATACATATCAATCGACTCCATCAAATTTCCAAGACGAACATATAGATTGACATGTCATATTTGACCCAAAATACCAACCCACCAAATGCAAGGATGAATGTATTAGTACTATTCCCTGGTGTTCAATCAAGTAAAATGGCAACATCACTTTTCCGTCGCCATGGTCAAGTTATGAAAGTTGAATACTACATCACTAGAACAACCATGTTTCCATATCAAAACAACAATTCAAATGAATCCATTCTACTAAATGTACTGAACTCCCAGAAAGATCAAAACTTTCATAAAAAATATGAGAACCCAGTTCATTTTGGAACTAATCCAAACCTATAAATTTGTGAGTGCTCACTCAGCAATCATCAACATATGGACTCAAAGCGCCCAAACTGAACAAAACTGAAAATTGAAAGTAAAACTCATATATAGGGTTAGGGTTTTAACAACAAAAACAAGAGCAGAGCACACGACCATAGAACTCAACGCCGTCCATCTTCCGCCGCCATCCCCTC
>JAYMSZ010003755.1:0-10206 GCA_036897665.1 Pelargonium citronellum | reverse complement strand
GACTGACTCGACTCCTCCGAATTTATCCTTTATTCTGTTTGAACAAGCTCATTGTGTAACTTTCAAAGAAATTCAAAAAAATATTGTTATGCTAGTTTTTTGGAATATTACTTCAAGATATTTATATTTTTGATTCGTTTGTTTTGGGAAATTGATTTTTTTTAGTCTTGGTTTTAGCAATCGGAATTATAGGTAGATCTCTCGTTCGTTTCTATATATCCATTTCAAAAATCACTATTTTCTATTAGATTTTGTGTTTATCATCCATAAAATTACAAGTTTATGGTTTCAAAAGAAAAATTGCAAGTTTATCATAAAATTGACTTGATTTTACTGAAATGTACCTAATTGTAATTTAGACTTTTCTTCTCTCTACCTCTTTGTCCTTGTAAATAAGTAAAATTTTATAGGATTAATTAGTTTTGTTTTTTCTAGACTAGTAGATTTTATTATTTTAGCTTTGCTTTGTTTCGCGCATAGCCACGCTACTTGTATCCGCCACACAAACTGTTACGTCACACTCAAATTTATATGTTACCGTCGAGACTAACTATTTGAAACGCTACATTTTAGTCTTAACTTCGTCCTTCTGCAAAAATTGGAGCTAAGGTTTGAGGATTTTGTTATGGTATTCTTTCAAGATGTTGATCGAAAACAAATGTTCTGTCCACTCAGTTTTTTACAAGATTTTGCTCACAATTTTCATGGTTTTTAACTTTATTTTTCGAGCAACAAATTATTTACAAGACATACTTTTACAAATGTAAAAAATAGGTTAACTTTATTAAATATTACTGTTATTGACAATTGTTAAAGAGCATTCATTGCTTTTTACTGTGTTGACCGTGTATGTTTTGTCCTAGATTGAATTAGATTGGACCAATTTGAACCGAATTCAATAAAAATCTACTATGATAATAGAAAATGTTTGTTTAAAAAATAAAATATATATTCTTTACTAACATTACTAAAAACAGGCTTGGATTCAAATTCACTCCAACAAAAATTGATTTGTCACTCTCTCGGTTAAATTGCTTATTAAGTTGTTACGTGAGCATGTTTTAGTAAAGTTAGTCTTGAAAAACTTATTTGTATAAAATTGGTAGTTCATCTGTTAATTTACACAAAGTCTGACAAAATATCTGTATCTATACATTCAGTATAGAAAGTGCCAACCAAATACTAACAAGAATGAATGGGTGTATGTATCAATGAAATTTTGGGAAAAAATCTATCAATTCAGTTGATGATAGAAAGAAAGAAGTTGGGAGAAACTAGAATAATTTTTGTTTCTCAGATTTTATTTCTAAAATGGATTTTGTACACAAAGTGGAAACAATCTTTCACCTATCACTCTTCCATTCTTCAATTTTATGTGTGATTGAGCTGAAAAAAAAATCTATGAACCTTAAGATAAGGTTGATTTCTTATGGCTCTCATTGTTCATCATATCAACTCAACTAAAATACATTGAAAATTGACATATATATTATTATCTTATTTGTGAATCTTATTTGTTATACAGATGGTATTTACAAATAAAAATGAACTCAATCTTTAAACTTGTGGGCATCACATGATGTACTATACAGTATACACGTAATAATAACATGTCAACTTAAATGCAATGAAAAATGAATGGTGACCTAATTCCAATGGTACAAGCTTCCTTTCATCAAATCAATGCAATGTCCTAATCAAAACAGATTTTTTAGGAACACCCATTGTTGTTGTTGTTGAATTCAATTATTAAGGGATAAGGGCAAAATTAGTACCCAAACTTGTGGCGTTTACTAAATTTGGTATCTAAACTTTTATCGCACCCAATGTAGTACCCACAGTTTTATTTTGTACTCAATGTAGTACCCACACTATTATTTTGTACCCAATTGAGTGTCTGCCGTCATCTTCCGTGAAATCGCCTGTTAAGTGGCGCCTATGTGGACTATGTTTTGCCTTGCTGGAAAAAATGACGCTGACATGGCGAGATTAAGCAGAAGCCCGTGCTGACGTGGGGTGAGGACGTGGAATAAAAAAATATTATTTTTCTAACCCTAAAATAAAAAATCCTACCTATATAAACTATTTTTCTAACCCTCAATGATAACTCTCTTCCCCATTCAACCCCAACTCCCTCTCCCCTTAGCTGGGTCACCGCCGGCGAGCGATTCTCCGGCGTCGTTTGGTACCAGATTTGGTAAACGCCACAAGTTTGGACACTAATTTTGCCCTTATCTCAATTATTAACAATCAAATAGTTATGCCATTAGAAATTTCAATTAATGTATTTTATTTTTTATTATAAATACAAATAAACTTTGGAATTGACACTTTGTCTAGTACTACGTTTCGTAAGGCGATAAATAAATAAAACCTAAACTGTTCTTTTCATAAAGATTTAATAAATCAAGAACATTTCAACGTGATGGTACATAGTGGGGGCATGCACCAGCAAGAACCCTCCATTTTTATTATTTTCTAGTTTATTAAAAAAGATTATTGTGATAATGATAACGATGGAGAAGATTAATTTAAAGAATAAAATATGTAAACTAATTTAAGGATGATTCCAATTTCCAAATATTTGAATACAAATTGAAGAACAACAGATCCACCACCAAACATGTAGTGATTTTTTCTCTTCTTTTTATTTTTTTCCCCCTAAAATTCGGATTGTATAGCCGTCCATCAAATTGGCAATAAAATAAAACCATTGATAAATGCTTAACAAATCATATTTTTCTAAGATTTTTTTAATAAAAATATTTGAAGGGACGGTCTTGAGTTTAATCATATTCATAATTTTCTTCTGAAAATTTATGGTTAACAACCTAAAGTCAGAGTACGTAGGTTTGTTTTCCTAAACAGCAATTCAAATAGTAATAAAAAAGTTGAATGTATCAACCATTCTCATTAACAATTCTCCAAGTGCATCATTTTTGTTAATTCACGTTTGAAAATTTGATTGAATAAGTCACAATTCATGGAACCAATTACAATTTGCAGCTGCAGCTACATAATTCCTATCCTAATTTACCAATTTCTCTACCAAACACAGCCACTGAGCCACCTACCTTTTTTTTTTCTTCTTCTTCTTCCACGATAACCATCACCTCCATTTGTCCTCTTTTCTTACTTAAAGACCACACCAAGATTTGAGCACCGTCGCCAGTTATGTCTGTTTATTTTATACAATTCTTTTATTCATTTTCTAAAACTAAAAGTCCAAATTAGACGATAACAGAAATGAAACTTTCTCAAGAGGTTGAAGACCAACCCATCGGACTAGGCCTGATAAACAAACCGATGATATATCTAACACTTGGACCACGACCTACCAGCAAACACAAAATCAACACTACCTAATAGAGCCGCGCCGGCTAAAATGTTCCGAATAGCCAAGTCGAAGACATTGAACTATTGAAGCCCTCCGTCTCAACGTATAAAGCACAAATAACTACCAACGAATCCGACTCCACAGGGACCCGACTCTAACCCCAAACCAACCGCAAATCAATCAATGGCTCTTGGATTACAAATTTTTAAAATTTAAGTCACAGTAAAAAAAAAAGTGAATTGATGAGAATGAAAATTCAATTCCTAAATGATGTGAAAATCAAATTATTCACGAGCTAAGAATATGGTTGAGCATGGCATCCATTATTTATTGTTCCCTCTCAATTATTTCTTTAAGGATTGCAGCAGACTACCACAATTACTCAACTGCTAATATATCCCATTCACTCAGAATTTATTGTCTTTACAAAAGTCCAACAAAAAATAAATAATTAAAAATGAGCAACATGGGTGGGCTGCTTTACAACATATAATATTAATACTATTGTATATGGCAGGGGTAAAGAATATAAGATTACACATATGCTTATGCTCACAGCCTCACCCAACTTGACAAAAAAGTTCAGATAGTTACAGTAGCAACGTCATGAAAATCAATTCAGATTCTAGACAAATAGTATTATTCACGAGACAATCTTGTGTTGGAAGAGGATTTGGGTAACCTTTGGTACGTGGCGCAAAAAAGGATAGCACGCACATCAGTTACAGACAATTTCGTGTAATTTCAAATAGTTACACGGCGCAACATTCTTAACAATATATTGGTTGCATACAATTATTGGACTTTCAGATGAGCATCAGCAAATTTACAGGTGTTTATTGGTACACGGAGCAAAGGAAACATGAAACAACATTTCCCAACTGTTAGGGACCCTTTGTGAGTGTGATTGGTTCCCAGGATCATCTTTGGATGAAACCAAAGTGATCAATAAAGAGGGAAGGCCCTTTGGTGTAGACACACTTGTACCAAATCCATGTAGCATACAACTAATAAGTAAAGACACACAAGTGGGAGTGGGATGTGACCTTCTAGGACATGACTAACATGCTCCAGGCCACCCCAACCCAGTTTAGGACCATACCATATTTACAACAAACGACGCCATAGGTACCTCAAAGTTTTTCATCCATTAACATAATCAAATAGTAACCCGTTCAAATGAACTCGCGGGACACTAAAAAAACAAACCACTTGAATATCAAAGTTTTCTGGCATGCTAATTTAAACCAAATTCTAAGGTACATTGCAATAGATTAGGATAGTAATCACATTACTCGTTGGCGGATTGAGGTTTGCGGGCCAAGAAGAAATACATTGGCGTGAAAATCTCTTTCCTGAAAAGCACCAGTAAAATATCATTGTGTTAGATGACAGTGTGTGAATTGGTTTTCCTGACTGAATAAAGCAGTAGCAGTGACTTGGTGTAAATAAAACTTGAAGCTTCTTTTCTTCGTGTTTCCTTGTGATTGACTTTCTTGGATGTAACTGCCAGTGCATCGTCTTTTAATGTTTTGGGAGCTTAGTGTGTTCTATAGATGATAATCATAGTTTTAATGTCCAAAACCAAATGTTCAATTATATTCGTGAATAGGGTTTTGACAATGAAATTCTACGACAATTGTTCCAGCCTTCCAGGTGTGATGCTCAATATAACACGAATTCCAACATTTTCATATGTTAAAATGATAGTATATGTGTCGTACTAGAGAAAATGTACGAGACTATAAGAGATACTCACTTTCCACCCGAAACTAGCCCCTCTGCAGCCTTCTCTAGAAAATCTTGAACTCTCTGACTTCCCTTGGGAGCAAGTCCTATATATTCTAAGATCTTGACCTGGAAAAGGTACATCATAGAAAATATTAGTTTCGCACTTCCATTCAACTGCATCAATCCCAGAAAATTGTTTCCCCAAAACTTCTTAGTAAAAGCTAACATAACAAAGACAATTTAACAATCTAATAATCTTACCATATTTCTAGTAAAGAAGCGTCCTGGCGCTGTTAAACGGAAGCCAGTAATCGAGAGTTGATTTGGGTCCAAAGGCAAATACCAAGGTACTGGCGAGTCCACAGCAAGGTCTTTCTCCCATATGACCTTCATGTATATAAATAAATTACAGCCTTGTACCAATCATATTATATGATTCATCTTCTATAATTCCAGTAAAAAAAAAAGTACAAACCTCAAAGCCTGCTTGTTTCAAAGCTTCAAGGCATTTCGTAGTCAACCTGATGTCTGGAAGTCCATCACCTATCTCAATCTCTGCCTGTATAAATTAATTTCAATATATTAGATACTGTTTTAGATCATGTCATACCTATACAAGTTTTAAAATAATAATAAAGAATGTTTCCTGGGCTTTCAGAATGTCTAACCTTGATTTTTTGGTGTTCCTTGTTCTTGGGATCAAAAGCATCTGTCATGCACCACTCGTATGCAGCAAAGTGTTGACCAGGCTTTAATACTCTGTATATCTCTTTATAGCATCCATACTTATTGAAATCAGAAATAAAAGATTAGCACATCAACCTAAGAGAATTAACAGATAGAATAAATATTAAATAACAATAACAAATAGAAATTAGTATGCTATCCAAACTAGGGGAATAATAATTCCAGTTCAAGGTCAAAATGAGTCTTCAAATCATCAACATACTGCATCTGGTGCATGGCAGGTAGCTTCAATTGCATATACAGCGTCGAAACTATTGTCTGGAAAGGGCATCTTCATGAAGTCAGCCTACATCATTAGTAAACATTATCACGTCATCAGAATTTTATTTCACACAGACCATACTTAATAACAAATGACAGAACAATATAACCAAAAAATAAAGGAAAAAGCATTCAACAGAGAAGGAGCTGGTAACAAGTACTTGACATCTATGACATTACCCACCTTCACAAAGTCGCAGGTCTTGTCTACCCCTGTCATGCGGTTTAGTGTCTGTTGGGCATAAGAAAGTTCAGAATGCAGATATCATATAAGCATAAAACAGAAAACAATTGTTTTGCCATAAATATTGAAAACCATGTCATTTTCCAAAATTACAAGTTCGCTGTTGTATTATTGGTCCAAGAGGGAAGGGATGGCATTATAGAAACAATTCAATTGCGGGAAAGAAATAAGTGAATTCCATAATCATTTCCCTGAGTATTATTTGCTAACCATAAAGTCAAAGCATAAACGAAATAGTAATTGGTTTCTGCACTCTTGTTTCAAGATAGCTGAAAGCTTAGCATACCTTTCCTCTCGTAATCTGGTATTCATTGTTGTTCAACCCAGTAACTGACGTAGAGCTGCAAAAGATTACCGACCAAATCAAATGATGTTAGACAGCCCTTTCTTAGAAAAAGTTTGATCTTAAGTCAAGGAACCCATAGCAAAACTAAAGTCTTGAATTAAGTGGCAACTAAGGACGATGAGTGATACAATGGCATTCACCTGAACTGAGCAATTTCTCTTAGTGGTCCACCAATTCCACATCCAACATCCAAAACCTATAACAAAGACAAGACAACATGTCATTTTGAACAAAATGACCAAACACTATTATGACACTTCTCTACATTTTCTGTTGGAAGGAACAAACCTTCTGTCCAGGTTTCAGACCAAGCTGCAAAGCAAGAAAGTGTTCATGCCGCTTGATGCTCTCTCGAAGAGTCTCCCCTTTCCATCTGCATAAAACAAATAAATTAAAGTCAATTTTTCTTCTTTATTGGGGAATTAGCAAAACCAAAAAATACAACAGCACTTGAATTTGAGATATGAAAAGGAATAAAAATTTACCTATGCGCGAAGTGGAAAGACTCACCCCAGCCGAATTCATAAAAGCTCGTAACAAGATCATAGTATTTATTAACCTGATATCCACACAAGACATGACTTATATATTAGATATTGCAGCTAAGCGCTCAGCTAGACATTCAGTTTGCAATAAACAAAACTAGCCAGTAGCTATTTTGAGAAAAGAAAAGCATGAGAAGAGATTCATGAAATGTAATGAATTATTCAAGCCCTAATAACAACAGAAAAATCCAATATTACCATTCCTCTATTTACCAAGCATTCTCTCCAATGAAAAAGTTGGAAGTTTCTTTTCCACTAGACAATTTGATTTCAACTAGAACTTTCACTACACTATATTTTCCACCATATATGCATCAAGTTAATAAGAAAACAGAGACAAGAATTCCACTTGTTATCCCTCCTTGAAGCATCAGAAAGGTGATAGTACTTTATTTCATGCTGCACGCTTTACCCTATGCATACACCTGGCAACTAAGAACCTTCTATGACACGAGTTCAAACGCATCAATCTACAAGTTTTCATTATAAACCCAGGTTTGTACCCAAAACAGTTCAGTCTAAAAATGTAGCTATATACCCATGTAGCACTCGTACACCAAGGAAAGACATACTGTACTACAAAATGACCTCTATGAGACAGTGATGTGACTCAATGTGACAGACTAACTTTAAATAACTCAAACACTCATAACACCATGGTTGTTGGAATCGTGCGTATCGCACGATACGCATCGCGATACGATACGATACACTACCTAAATGATATGTATCGTATGGGTGTATCATGATTAAATGTGTATCGTGTGTGAATCGTGTGTATCGTACGTATCGGCAATACAGTACGATACGCACGATACATGATTTTGTTGTGTTTTCAAGTGAATTGAGCCATTTTTTCTAAGATTTACCAGCAAGCCTCATTTAAAAATAAGACACACATCATTATTTGTTTACATTTCCACTTAAAAGCTCTATATAATTAAAATTAAGTTTAAAAACCGAAAGACTGAATAGTTCAAATTAGTCATTGTAATCTACTCTTCTTGTCTTTTATAAGTACCCAAATATCAAGTGAAGTTGATTGATGAAAATGAAGATGATGAAGTTATGATTTCCTTGGATGATGATAATGATAATGATAAAATGATGGTTTGGCTATCATTTGGAAAATGTTCAAAATGAAGACTAATTTTTTAGTTTATGTTGTGTTTTAAAATTTAAGATTACCATTACAATTTTACATGTTTGAAACTTTGTATTTGAAATTTAAGATTTCGATTATTAATTTAAAAAGTAATGCTTATTTTAGTCTAAGGGTTTGATGTTATACAAAAGATTACATAACAAAAATATATATATAACACATATGAAGAAAAAATATTTATAAGTATTATAATTCAATTTAAAAAAAAATGATGTGTATCATACGATTCACGATACGATACACAATTCATAAAATAGTTCAAGCGATACTCGATACGAATCTCGATTCAACAACCATGCATAACACTGTAAAAAAAATGTCACAATAAGCTAAGGCAAAACCTAAAGTTAGGAGAACTTGGTAAAATCAGATAACTGAGAGCAATACAAGAGATAGAGACATGCAGGACTCTTTTACATGTCCACATGAACAACTCTTACCATGTCAGTGTAGTTAGCCTTTCTATCTTCCTCTTCTCCTCCATAATGGACATGATACTTTTCATACCTGTATCAACAAATAGAATCCTTTACCACAAAAATAAAATTCATAGAGGGTCAATGCAAAATAAAATTTACAAAATTGAAAAGTAATAATTCAGTTGGTTTCAAAAAAGAAGAAGTAATAATTCAGTTATTTGTTTGTGTTGTCAAGGAAACAGGGGAAAATCAATTTTCAAAATAGCAGGATACACGTAAATCCCAGATGGACCATTCAACTCAAATCATTAGTAAATTTCAAATTGTCACTTTCTTGCATGATGAAGTATCCTATCAAATTCTACTTAAACTAAACAAGTGAAAAAATTGAGCCCATGTTTATATTTATTCTTCAATCAGAAAAAGGAGGGTCATATCAATTACGCAATTAATAGGAAGTAGGTAGGTGTAATTGTGAGAAGAGATCCAATTTCACTATCATAATAAACTTGATTTCCTTTAAAGGAAAGGAGAGCTGGGTCCACCAGCACATGGGTGTTTGGCTGGACCAACATTTTCTACAAATCTCAATGCATCACCATATCTATCATCAATACCTATAATTCATTCAGGATAAGAAGAATAAAAAATCATAATCCAATTGATCACAAGTAGATCGAATTAAAAACTAGCATTCCAATTACACAAATCAAACAGAGATTCAAAATCCAACCAAACAAACAGAGATTTCAGTAGCGCAACTCCAAAAAAAAAAAATCAGACAGTATCAGTCAAGTCATTAACAGTATTAGAGACGGAGAATGTACTTGTCGACGGCGGAGAGAACTTCATCTTTCTCGATCTTCCCACCGACGCCGGATGCGAGATCCAAAGCTCCTGCTTTCGACATCTCGGGACTAGAAAACGAAAACACGAAGAGAAGATCTAGTAAACACCAAAAACAAAAGAATCGGAATCAGCAGATGGTAGCAAGAAAAAGAGATGGCGATTTCGAGAAGCAAAAGAGTGCGCAACAGAATCAAGAGCAACAGAAAGTGAAATGCAGAGCATTACATGGAGGAGGATCTGAGAGAACCCTAGAAAAGCGAGAGAGGCTTTATCGATCGGAGACGAAAAGGAGAGAGTGAGAGAGAGTGTGAGTGAGAGTGGAGTGAGTGCGTATTTTAAATTGGAGAATCTATGGATTTTTTATGAAAGCAGTAACCTGTAGCGAGAAGTGTAAGGAAGGAGAGAGAAAGACAGAAATCAATTGAGGACACGCTGCCATCACGTGCACGACACCCCAATCCTCACACCAAACCGTATCTTGCATTTTAATTTGGGTTAAAAACCCAAATGTTATCCAATCTTTGCGTCAGAGTTAGTATCCATACTTTAATTTTGAACCCAA
>JAYMSZ010003754.1:0-10207 GCA_036897665.1 Pelargonium citronellum | reverse complement strand
GTAGAGCTTTTGAGACACTTTTCCATGAATGTCTATAGACATTCATGGAGAAGTAGAGTTACCAAACACAAATTTCTAGAAAAATGGTGTATAGACATTTCAAGTAGAGCTCAAGTAGACTTACCAAGCAAGGCCCAAGTTGTAGGAGCTTTCTTTCTCATGTTGTAAACACCAACTTAAAGGAACTGGTCTATTTAAGGGAAAGGAGAAAATAGGGGTGTGGATTCTGTTATTCCATCTTTAACTTCTCTTCTTATTTTTATCTACCAATTATTAAAATTGTTCCCATGCTTAATTGAATTCAGTTAAAATATCATGTTGAATTGTAATTCTACTTAGAGAATAAAAATGTATTTCATTCGAATAGGGAATTACATTTCAACGCTGCAAGTTTTGATGGTATATATAAGCATGATATGTTGATGTCATCAGTTGTCACAGTATGTGGTCATGTATAGTACATATATATAGTTTTGATGTTACTAATGTTGGTCCTATATATAGTTGTCACTTGTGCTAGCTGTCAGCTGGTGGAAACAAGATGAGGATAGGATGTTGTCATAGTTTCTTCATTGCTGAAGTATACTTACATATATAAGTCCCCAATATTGCATTCAACAATCTATCTCTCTCTCTCTATCTCCAGATATACTAATTACTGAGAAATTCAAAATGACAAAGAAACTTCATTGTTGGCGAATTGGGAAGGGAAATGGATCTGTGACAAAGAAGCTTCATCGGTTAGTATCATTAGTTTTAATGTAATTAAGAGCATTGAGCCGCATCACGGACTTTTTTTTTAGGTAGTACAATAAGTACATGATAAGAACATCATGTATAATATTTACCAAAACTCCACCCATACCCTTATCTATCACTAATTCCAAACTAGGATACCAATACTATTTATATATGTTGAGTCATCTTCATGTCTCGTGTTCGAGCCTCTCATCAGGTGTTTCTATAGTCGAAAAAATAATATCTCTATGTATCTCTCCGTATCAATACGAGCGAGTGGTAGTGAAAGAAAAACTTTGTCCATTTAGGCTGATGCACTTCTATTGTGACACTGCTCTTTGCCTATAAAATAGACCTCTTTATTACTGAAGTATTTCAAATAATTCAACTTCTATAGATGCATGCATCAAAATTTAATTTTGTTCAGCATGTCGTGTGTCATCTGTTTTAATGAAATGCGTACAAAGCATATTGAAATAATTGTCTTCTTACTAAAAAAATCTTATTCCAATATTTTTAAAGTAAGTTGGAATAATGTCAGAATTACGAATCAAAATTCATGCAACTCCATACCAAATCAAAACATCAATTGGGTCACATTTAAAAAATAGATATAAGAGATGATTAATCAATCTAGCTTGCCAATGATATCAACAGATCTAGCAGCACAAATCAAATAAAATACCTACAAAAGCTATACAATTCAGATTCAATAGATCTAGCCATGGCTTCTCCGAACAACGGCGGAGGAAAGGAAGCTCAGATCTGAGGTGAAAGAACGATGGGGCGAATTAGCGTCGGTGGGAATGAGCTGCACGGAAGGAGCAGACGTACATGAGGACGCCGGTGTGGACGTCGACGGTGAGAACGTGTGGTGGTGGTGTGGACATCGCATGACCGGACGGGACGTGTGTTCTCGGTGTGGACGCCGCTGGTGAAAGAAGGAGGACGGTCGGAAAGAGCTCCGTAGGAGTGCAGAGAGAAAGGAAAGGGAGTGAAGAGAGGGATATGGTTTGTTTGGGGAAGAAAGACAAATTCGTCATTTACATCTTAGTTAACTGAGTTAGTGACGGAACCAACTTTATAAACCATAGAGTAAGAAATAGTTCGAAAACAAATAAAAAAGATGTCAAGTGAAATGGAAGCTTACCACAAGAGGTGAAACTATATTTACCCCTAAAGTTATTTAGTGAATCATTTGTAATAAAATATTTATGTTCTTATTGTAGCAAAATTAAGAGATTGGAGTTCTGACTAACTTATTTATAAATAAATAAAACATTATTACTAATTCTTTTATTAAAATGGAGGGAGTAGTTGATAATACAGCATATTCATTTAAGTACATATATGTCATTTAGCAAGGGAAGCAAAAATGTTCACTAAAATGAAAGCATTATTTTCTTTACAAATGGGGTCTAGCAAAACAACAATCAAATCCAAACCAATTAAAGTAAGCTTTGGCAATGATGCTCCTACGTGTCCACAATGAATTTGCCACAATACACATCACTGTCCTGTTTCTGTACCTTCCATTACTCATTTTGATACCACCTTTCATATAATTAATTTCCCTGCTTTTTACACTGCAAATTACCCAACACAACCCACATTTCCATAGCCTATGCATTACAAGGTTACTTGAAGGCCTCACTTTACACAAATCTCTAATCAAAGTAAATAGTATAAGAAAACAAAGACACTGTTATGAGCTCACAACAATTGTGTTCTGAGATTCTGAGCACTAGCAGTTTTGTACTAACTATAACCAGTTTTACGCATCTTGAAAATAACACTTCATTGCTCAAAGACTTAATGCTCAACACCAGTTCTATAATCAGTTCTATGCATTCTTGTTGCAAATACAAACGAACGCATCAAATATGGACTCTGGATTAGGAAACATACCTTATGGGCGTGGCTGCTAAGTACTCGAGGATCCAAATGCCTCAAATTCTGTCCCTGGCCGTTAAAGAGAGAAACAGTCGTAGCCACGAGAACCTGCAGTGATTAGGATGATCTATTGTTATTTGATTCAAATATCATATCAGTAAAAAGGGCTTAACATTGATGTTATTCTCTACTAGTATTAGTGGGGGCATAAACGCAAAGCATCTCTGCGAAAAGATATGTACCTCTCTCTGTAGCTCTTTGTACTACACCACGAACCTCCTTTTCTCCATCATCAAGCCTTTTACTGGTGCACCCAATGATCCCCTCAATCATGCCACTTATATACTTCTTCACACCCTTGTCTGCAACTACTACCTTAACCAACTCTCTTCCTCTCCTTCTATCACCTTGCCTACCATGGCTCTTCCACCTATTCTCCTCTTTTTTGTGTTACTTGTTTCCATATCCAATCCTTCTCAAGCCTTCACTACTAACCAGTCTCAGTTCTTCACTCTCATGAAAGCTTCTCTATCAGGAGCCGCCTTGTCTGATTGGGAACCCACAGGAGCAAAATCTTACTGCAACTTCACTGGAATCACCTGCAACAGTCAAGGGCTCGTTGAGGGGATTGATATGTCTGGTTGGTCACTTTCTGGGCATTTCCCGCCGCATATATGCTCTTACCTGCCAGGTCTTCGTGTCCTCCGTCTTGGCCACAACAATCTCCGTGGAGGCTTTCCAGAGAGCATCACCAACTGCTTACTCCTGGAAGAGCTTAACATGACTTATCTGTATCTTGGTGGGATACTTCCAGATTTCTCGCCTCTGAAAGCTATGCGGATACTGGACCTGTCTTACAACAACTTTAAGGGTGAGTTCCCCATATCGGTGTTTAACCTTACCACTCTTGAGGTGCTCAACTTCAATGAAAACGGAGAATTCAAATTATGGGCTCTACCAGAAAATGTTTCCAGGCTGACAAAGCTCAAATCAATGGTGCTGACTACATGCATGATGCGCGGACATATCCCGGCATCATTAGGAAACATGACATCCCTTGTTGATCTTGAGTTGAGCGGGAACTTCCTTGTGGGACGGATTCCTGCAGAAATTGGGTTGCTGAAGAACCTGCAAGCACTTGAGATTTACTACAACCAGCTTGTTGGTGAAATACCTGAGGAGCTGGGAAATCTGACAGAGCTCGTAGACTTGGACATCTCAGTCAACCAGCTAACAGGCAGGATTCCAGAATCGATATGTCGCCTTCCAAAGCTTGAGGTCCTGCAGTTTTACAACAACAGCCTCACTGGAGAAATCCCAGCCGTATTGGGAGACTCAACTACCTTGAAGATGTTGTCACTTTACGACAATTTTCTGACAGGAGAAGTCCCACGTAACCTGGGTCGATCATCTCCTCTGACTGTCATAGACTTGTCAGAGAATCGTCTGTCAGGTCCATTGCCACAAGAAGTCTGCAAGGGAGGTAACCTGCAATATTTTCTTGTTCTGGAAAATATGTTTTCTGGAGAATTACCTGATAGTTATTCCAAATGCTATGCTCTTTTACGTTTTCGAGTTAGTAATAATCGTTTGGAAGGTACAATACCTGAGGGACTTCTGAGTCTTCCCCATGTTTCAATCATTGATTTGGGTTACAATAAGTTGAGTGGTCCTATTGCAAATAGAATTGCCCATGCTAGAAATTTATCAGAACTGTTCGTTCAGAGCAACAAGATTTCAGGTGTTCTACCTCCTGAAATCTCACAAGCTATAGGTCTGGTGAAGATTGATCTTAGCAATAATCTTCTGACCGGTCCTATACCTTCTGAAATCGGCAATTTAAAAAGGCTGAATCTGCTGATGTTGCAAGGCAACAAACTGAATTCCTCCATCCCCAACTCACTCACATTTCTGAAATCTCTCAATGTTCTTGATCTCTCCAACAACCTCTTGACTGGGCATATCCCAGAAAGTATTGGTGAACTGCTTCCAAATTCGATCAACTTCACAAACAATTTGCTTTCTGGTCCAATTCCCAACTCATTGATCCAAGGTGGCTTGGTAGAAAGCTTTTCAGGCAACCCAGGCCTTTGTGTTTCAGTCTATCTAAATTCATCAGATCAAAATTTTCCCATATGCTCAGGAACTAATCATAGAAGGAAGCCCAACTCAGTCTGGCTCATCGGGGTGTCAGCAGTCATCATCTTTATTGGAGCTGTTCTGTTTTTCAAGCGTTGGTGTAATAAAGAGAGAGCTTTTATGGAACATGATGAGTCCTTGTCTTCATCATTTTTCTCGTATGATGTGAAGAGCTTCCATCGAATAAGTGTTGACCAACGTGAGATTATCGAAGCCATGGTTGATAAGAACATAGTGGGACGTGGAGGATCTGGGACAGTGTATAGGATTGAGCTCAGCAGTGGGGAAGTGGTTGCAGTTAAGAAACTCTGGAGCTGCAAAACAAAGGAATCTGCTTCAGAGGGTCGGTTTGTTTTAGACCGGGAGTTCAAAACTGAGGTAGAGACTCTGGGAAGCATAAGGCATAAGAACATAGTCAAGTTGTACTGCTACTTCTCAAGTTTGGACTGCAGTCTGCTGGTTTACGAGTACATGCCAAATGGAAATCTTTGGGATGCTCTTCACAAAGGGTACATCAATTTGGATTGGCCTACCCGTCATCAGATTGCACTAGGGATCGCGCAGGGTTTGGCATACCTTCACCTTGATCTGCTACCACCAATCATTCATAGAGATATCAAGTCCACCAACATCCTACTAGATGCCAATTACCAACCCAAGGTTGCAGACTTCGGCATAGCTAAGGTTTTGCAAGCAAGAGGAGGGAAGGATTCCACCACCACAGTAATTGCAGGGACTTATGGTTACCTGGCCCCAGGTAATTTTCTGATCCAACTCAATTAAAGTTTTATTGCATACTTAAACTGTTTCTTTTGTACTGTAATGAAAACATCACACTGTTCTAAGATATATATACATCTCCAAGCTATTAAGAGTTTGTGGTTTTCAGATTTCTAAAAGCATCAGTAGTAATAAAAAAACCATTTTTGACTGACTACTTTTGTACATAACGCTTCTACTTTAGGAAGTCTTGCCTAAGATTACCGAAAGTGGCTTCTTGGATTTGTCATCATTCTAGGTTGCAGTGTTATTCTACACAAATCCTGCATTCAAATGATTTAAATATTTAGTTCTACAGTTCAAGGTTTAACTGTTGTATGATCTCGATCTCTTTTTCTTGCACCTTAATTTAGTCAGTAGTTCAACTCAGTTTTCATATCTAATTTTTTTTATCCAATTTGATTAATTTTTGCTTGTGACAGAATATGCATACTCATCTAAAGCAACAACCAAGTGTGATGTCTACAGTTTTGGGGTAGTTCTGATGGAACTAATAACTGGTAAGAAGCCAGTAGAGGCAGAGTTTGGAGAGAACAAGAATATTATATATTGGGTTTCAACCAAAGTGGACACCAAGGAAGGAGCTTTGGAGGTTTTAGACAAGCGATTGTCGGGTTCATTCAAAGATGATATGATTCCCGTTCTCCGCATTGCCATCCGCTGTACCTGTAGGGCCCCAGCCCTTAGGCCAACCATGAATGAGGTGGTTCAGTTGCTAACTGAGGCAGATCCGTGCAGATTCAATTCTTGCAAGTCATCAAATAAGACCAAAGAAACAGCCAAGGTCACTGATATAAAGAAGCCATTTGAGCTATGATAACATGAGGAGATTAGTGGGGTCTTTATATGATAAATAATACAGCACCTATAGAATAGTTGTGTCTCTAAAACTATTTAGAGACACGTTATAAGAAAACAATTCTTTCTGTTTTATATTATAACAAAAGTAGTTTATAGAATCTATCTCTCATTTCTGTCAGCTGTAAGTTTATAGAAATTTAACCTCTGCAATCATATAACTGCTTTATGTAATTCACAGCATCTATATTTCTTAGACCCACAACTGAAATAATTCCATGGCTTTTTAGAATTTTGTTTTTTCCTCTTTATCCTTGCCCTTTATTTGGTGGGAGTGGTACAAACAAAAAAATAAACACTCTCCAAAGAAAGCAGAGAAGTTGGCGAGGAGTCTAGGGTTGTGATTTGCACAAGGATTCTTTCATCAAAGTAGGTTCCTGATTCTGAATTTAAAATTTCAGATATGATTCTTATGTGGAGGACCCACATCAACGAGCTATCCATCAGAAAAAAAAGAAAGATGAATAGGCCTGATTGATTGAAGAGCACCTTTGTCTCCATTTAAGTTAAGGACAGAGGTGAAAGCAGAAACATTCTTTATTTTTCTTTTTATCTCATTTTTCTACTTAAGGTTGAACATGTTGTTTGAATGGATAAGTGAGAATTGAAAAGCACCAAGCTTCTTTCACCATAGATAGTGTGCCATGAACCTCCACTCACAAGTTGGAAGAGTCTTTGTTCGTGAAAGGTATTCCATGGCAGACATAAAATTCTTCAAATTGTCCAAAAATGCATGTCTTTCTATATTTTAGTAATTGTTTTTCACTGCTTCATCATTGGTTTCTAGTAGTGTAGTTGATCACTTTTACAGTTTCCTTCATTTGTTTGCCCAAGGCATATTAGGATTATTTCACTCTATTAAAGGGAAGCGTTTTACTAAGAATTCATGACCTGCAGTAGCAAAAAAAAAAAACTAAGAATTCATGAAGCAATTTCACACTACTGTAATTACCAAGTCATGACACGGACAACAACGAGCATTACAAGCAATTAATCACTAAGTAGGGGACATTTTTGCCAAAGCAACTTGCGGGAAGCATATAATATCACAACAAGAGCACGTGTATGCATCCATGTATGTATGCACTTGCACGTGTTTGTGTGACCCTCAGCTACTACTTTGTGAGTGTTCTGCAGGGTCCTTAGAGGAATGTGATTCATGCAGAAAAGCACTTCTTTAGGCATGGTGGAGAGCCCATAAAGAAAAGTAAGAAGCTTTGAGCAAAGGAATAGTTCTAGAAGAAAAAGACAAGGAATCAATCAATGCAAGCTGGGTAGTGATGAGAAGTTTCTTTCCAGAACACATATGTCCACATTAAGAACAAGAAACAGAAGATCCTTGGCAGACACAGAGTAAGCATAATAATTATTATAGGTTCTCTGAAAATCATGATCAATAAAAGTCAAAACTATATTTCATATTTGTCTCCAACAACCTAGCAACATTTCCAAAGTTACAAGGATCTAATGATAGCTTTCACTCAAATACATAAAATCCCAACAAATAAAACAGACTTATGATAGTACATACCTGTTTGCACCACCAGAGACAGCGATTCGAGTACCATTTTTTCCACAACCTGAAACCACAATTAATGTGAAAATTAGCAATTGGGCTAAGCACTAATTACTGAATTGAAAGTTAAGACACCACACCACAAAAAAATGTATAGGAACTGCAACTGAAAGTTATTACTTATTTACTAATGTAGTGCTGCACTGAAGATGACATTGTCCGAATTGGTTGATGATTACATGATGAAGATTGCTAAATGCTAATAACTAAAGCATGTTGTATTGGAAATGACATAGTAGCAGCAATATAGAGAACCACTTGTGTTCCTGTACTTACACGAAGATAACAATAATCATTTGTGCTTCAACTAATGAAGCACTTGAAAAATCATCATCATGACCATTTTAGAACCTAAGAAGAGTGGTGTGTGACAATCCATAATTGGGATTTTCATTGAGGCAAAATAACAAACATGTGGTGTGCACTATTATGAAAACAAAACAAAAAAACTGTGAACGATCTACTACAGAAAAACAGGAGTGAGATCCAAAATGGTTAACAAACAAACAATACACAGTGAAATGTAGTTTCTGGGAAGAATTTAGTTCCGAGTTCGTGGTACTGTACCAAGAAAGTCCTGCGTCAACACAGAACACAGATTCTTTGGACTCCAACTGCTGCTGAGCTCTTCTACTGGACTAGATAGAATGGTTAGTGGGCTAAGGCCCACTCATGCTCAAATCCGATGGCATAGGCCCAATTAGTCACCAAACAATGTTTTAGAATGTTTTTTCTTTATCAGTACTGAGTCTCAAATCTGAAACCTCCAAATAAATGAATTGAGTTTTAACTAGGCTAACAAACAAACATGTCTGTAGTTTGCAGCAACAAAACGAGATCTAAACACACGATCGAGTTATTGTGATACAAAGTTAATACTCATTACATTTTAAAATAAATGTCATGTTTTCTATTTTGAGGAAAATAACTGAGAACGTAGTTGTTGTTGTATATTTATCTTTCTATGTGCATGTACGTGTGTTGTAACAAAATTAGTAGATACTAGCTATTCATTTCGTTTCAAAATAAGTGTTCTCATTTTTATTTTGAGAAAAAATGAAGAAGAAATTAATTAGTGTGATATGTTTATTTTTCTATTTCTATGTATATGTACTGTAACAAACTTAAAATGATATTAACTAACTTATTATAGAAAAATCAAACATAACATTATTTAGGAACTGAATATTTATATTGGAAATGCAGCACAGTACAGATTCCCATTGTGATTTTGTTGAGATTTCAAATGGATCCTATTGTCCCTTTACTGTTGTCTCTTTTTTTTTTCCTCAGCTCAATGAAGAATCCATGACTTTTTCTTCATCCAGCTATATGCATATGTATGTTTGTGTGGATTTTACAGAAGAGAAGCAGAAGCACATATATCATATATATAAGCAATCATTTTGTTTGTAGACACTATGATCTTTCTTAGCTATATATGTCCAATGGCCACTTCCTGGATTTTATGACAGAGATTTTTTTTTTCTTAAGCTCATTCGTATAAGGTACCGTCTGGATTAATGAATAATGGGAATGAGAATGAGATTCTTATTGATGGTGTTTGGATTAAAACTCACTCACTCATTCCAATTCGAATTCTCATTCTCATTCTCATTCCATCACCCATGTGTATTTTGATTCCCACTAATGTTGAATGGAATGAGATTCTCATTCTCATTTCTTCACTTTTTATTGTACGACATAAACTTTAAAAATTCATAACTTTGTGCTCGAATGTCCGTTTGATATAAATTTTTTTTTTTGGTTTCTTATAACTTTTCGAGATAACATTATTATGATTTTAATAATTTCAAATAATGCATATTTATATTCGAAAATTCTGGAACAATAAAAAAAATAAACAAAAATTCGAATCAAATTTTGTATTTGAATTTCAGATCAGATACGAATTTATACACACACACATATATACATTCAAAATCAGTTGTGACAAGTTAAATTTCATTTTGGATTTGAATTTATTTTTTCGAATACAGTTTTATAAACATAAATTCGAATCCAATCCGAAAAGAGTTCGGATTAGATAAAATCGAATTTTGAATTTAATTATAAACTTAATTAACATGTATATATACACACACATATACATTCAAAATCAGTTGTGAAGATTCAAATTTCACATATGATTTGAATTTATGTTTCCGAAATTGGATTTACAATTATAAATTCGAATCTGATCCGAAAGAAGTTCGGATGAGA
>JAYMSZ010003753.1:0-10209 GCA_036897665.1 Pelargonium citronellum | reverse complement strand
AATCCAGAAAAACCTGGGCACTGCTCCTTTGAATAGGCCGAGGGGACCCTGGTGACGTAGGATTGAGAAAACGATCATTTGCATTGACACAGCTCGACCCTGTGGAGCAGTCATCATTCTTGTCTTCATTACGTCGAAGGGAGTGGTTGCAACAGCAGCAAACCCTCCAGACAAAGCCCCGACGGCTATAGTTTCCCAGGGCTCCAGGTCCCGACGCAAAAGATGCTGGGCAAGCTTTAATAAAGATTGCAAGGAAGAATAAACTAGTCAATATATTTGTAATATTGCCCACAATTCACAACAATCAAATAAGTCGTGAAATATATGCGTAACAACATTAAGGTTGTTTGCTTGCTAACATGAAATCACGAGTTTGAGTGGTAAAAGAAGGTGGGAGACTCGTGCACTAGGCCGCTCTTTTTAGGGATTAGTAAAACATATAGAGACAAGTGACGATTTCATCATTTAACAGAATATGCTAAGTCTCGAACCTAATCAATACTAGGTAAATATCTAACATAACCAATATGTGTTATCAACCTGATTTATTTTGAGTCGGGAATTATATTAATGAGTGCCAATGATATGCTGGTTTTGCATGTGTGTGCAAAAGTAAAATACCTTTTTGGATTCAGCGTAAAGGCCCATGCCAGCAACATAAAATGGAACCTCCCGGGAAAGAGTAGCAACAGTTCCACGAAAGAATCCCTTCAGACCATCTTGTTGCCAAGTCCCAAGGATAGCCTCGCCCACATTGTCAAAAATGCCAGCCTGTAACCGCTGCTTTAACACTTCACAGGGGATTCGTACTGTTGTTCCCAAGACTGTGCTACAGAACGATGCCAGAGATTGCACCTACATGGCACAACAATGCAAATCAACCTATAGAGAAAGAGCTCCAACTGTAAGGAAGCAAAGAAAGGCAAAGCAATCTACATGACGACTTCGGGACCTTTCTCTTTTTCTTTATTGTGTTGGTTCCATGGAACTGAGGAAGCTAAAACACGAGTGTTACTCGTATAAATCTAGAATCTTCTAGTCAGTAGGAGTAATGCAAGAAAATAAGAAGGGAACACCAATTCATTACTTACGTAGATACTTAGATAAGACTCAAGTCAATAAGAAATGGTTAAGTAGAGTATAACAAAGCTGATGAAAAAAGCTGGAAGGGAAGTTGAATAACTCAATGTTATGAGATAATAAAGCGTACTTTCAATTCCTAACATTAAACATATGTCACAGTGAGAAAATCAAATCCGTCGGCATTAATTATAACTATTTGTGATACACAAAAAGTTCCAAGCCAATAACAAGTATATAGTTAAATAGTGATAATTACCTGGATTTCTGGGAGTGTTGGGGCAACATTTATTAACACGAGCGTGCTTGCTTCAAATATCCCAGTTCTCAGACCATGACTATGCATGTGAAAGGAAAGAATCAGAGACAAACTTATGAATTCAACAGACAGAAATATGAGAAAACCAGGGGAAGAGACAGCAAAGATAACCTTGTAAATTGTCCGAGAATTGCAGGGATTGAACCCCGGTATAAGCCCTGCACTCCCATTTGTGGAATCTTTGAAATTATTTCTGGGAAGGATGATGTTGAGGCTTGTACCCGAGTCTGATCAAATTTAAAGGGGGGGCAGTGTGAGTACTTGTGAGAATTTCAATATGTGGGATACCACAACTAGTAATATAATAGTACATGACTAGAGAATGATTGCATTATGAAGCTTAAGACTTTACCTTTATAGTATCCACAGGATGCAATAAAGAAGTAGAAAGTGCACAAGCAAGGCCTCCGGCTAAAGCAGATTTTAAAACGCTCCCTGCAGGTATCTCCACAGGTGGTGCGACAGGAACAACAGTCGCAGCTTCAAACCAAATATTTCTGTATAATAACAACAAAGTTACAATCAGCTATTAGTTGGTTATTTTAAATAAAGTTGTCCCATCAAGCAAGCCAAAAGGGGTATTTTGCGACTGTAATAATTTCTACATTTCTCCTAATCTCCTAGCATTCTATATTTTTCAAACTATTGAGAAAAACAAAAGAACTACTGTCCAGACCATCAAGTACATAAAAATGATTGATTAGGAAAGAAAACAGGAGAACCATGTAACTAACAGAATCAAACAATGCTCATCTAATATCATATGGTCAAGCTATTAGATCTGAACACCTGTATACACTTCCCCTAGAACCAAAAGGTGCACCAGTAATACTCCATCCATCTCAAAATGAGAGTCCACTATCCAATTTCAGTAAAAATTAAGGATGAGTTAGAGTTGGAGTTCAACATTCCCCCTTATATCCTCATATACTTACGTCTCAACAAACTCAAAAGGGTTCTAACCAACTTATAATAGAGATATTGTAGGTAATTCGTGCATAAGTAACTAACCAAAAAGGAAAGTTGACAAACATTTTGGGATAATATTTTTAGTTAAAGTTGACACTAATTTTGGACCGGAGGGGATGAATAGTATCTACTCTTGGGATGAATCTTAGAAACAATTCTGATTGAGTGAGTGCATTTAACTTACCGAGGATCATCTTGAAGTCGTTCATAAGGTAGCAAAACCATAAAATTCCGAAAATGTCCATAAGAAATAGATTCTTCTGTATCTGCATTCAGAAAGCGCATCATGGCAACAGCATTGTCTTCATTTGCTGGAAGTCCGGCATTTTTTAGCGAAGCTAATATCTCACTCTTTTTCAGCGTCCCAGACTTGCTTAGACAGAGAGAAGTATAAGCACGAAGAATACTGGGTTCTTTCTGCTCCATCAATGACAAAAATTGTTTCCAACCAAATGATTTTGAAAAGAAGTGACTTCTAGCACGACCCATAAACTCTCTAGCATATCTCTGTGGTAATTTTTTCCTTCTCATTTCAACTTCAAGATCTTCAATAGTTACTTGGCCATCACCATCTCTGTCCAGCTCCTCAAAGAACCTCTTTCCTGTAAGAACTTGATTAGCAAACTACTCACATAATTTAATTGTACATATAAAAGAAAATGAGAGTGATCAGATGTCTATCAACAGATGAGCACAATTATTTTAAAATAATGTTTTTACACAAAATCGTTTGAAAGCTTTTTCTTTACAGGGGAAGGGTAGACCTAAATCAGTATCGAAAGAAATAGTGAGAGAATACATGATAACACTTCTAACATTGTTTGGGAAATGGCTTGGTTGCTATTGTTGTATTTGTCCCAATTCACAATGCAAAAGTAAAGTAAGTAACATATAATATTCTTTTGCTAATCATCTCTCAAAAGTGTAGTTCGTTTAATTTATCCTTATGTTTAAAGAACATAGATTACAGATTTCCTATTAAGCAATTGCACAATCCTTGTGAAGCATGCATCAATCCTCACAAAAGAAGAGCAATTACTCTAAATGCCTCCTCGCACCTTTTTACAACATCGCACATAGAGATTCACTTTTTCTACTGGGATGCTAGCTCCCACAACCATAGCTGAATGTGGCAGCTTCATACAGCTCTTGATATCTAGGCTCTATGATTGAACACCTTTAGAGTTTCAACTAAAGGTAACCTCACATATAAGATATTTGTATAAACATATATGTTTAAGGGTAATCTAGTTGAAAGCAAGATTCCACTGGTGACAAAGCTAGTAAAGAAATCATACCTTCAGACTCTGTGTATCTAAAGAAATCCTGAACAGAGAATAGATTCTTCTTATCTGGATAGTCTTTCGTAGATCCACCTAATTGCGGTACAAGCTCAATTAGTTCATTCAATGAAACAGTAGATAGAGTTGACTTCAAATTCTCTACATTTGATAGTAGCATTCCACCTGCAAGTTCCTGCGGTGAGCCGCCTCCAGTTTCTTCACCATTCCGACCAGTGACAATATCATCGCCCTCTTCATTAACAGAAGAGGTGACTCCAACAACGCTGGGTGGCACGCCTCCAACTCTTGCAAAGCTCAGGCTACTCAAAAACCCATTAACCTCTGCTTTCCGACCTTCCAAAATCCTCATTATTACACCCCAATGATCAAATTGGGTGGGAGAAGAGTTGGAGTTGCTGCGAATAGTCTCCTGAACAGCCTGATCAAACTTCTGAAGATTGTGATTTAATTGCTCAAATATAAAACCCATAAAGCTTTCAAGTGACACTTGCTTCCCTCCTTCATGTTGAGCTTCTCCAACACATTGGTTCCCCAATTCCCTTCGCTTCAATTGAAATGAAACCTTAGACTTGGAACATAAACAAGCTTTATCTTCACTAACTATTTTCTTAAAGCAATTGGTACAAGAATCATTTGCCTTATCAGAACCCCTCTCTTTAAACCCTCTATGACCATCCCCGGAATTAGGCGAAAACAACCCTAAAAAAGACTTGATTGGGACCTTAATAGACAGCTCTTTCTTCCTATAATCAGTAACCACACGCTGATCACCATTATTTTTCTTCAGATCAGCACCACCCTTAACTTGAGCAATCAATCCAACAGTATTGTGTCCCCAACCCCTATGACCTGCCCACGAGGACTCAAAATCCTTGGCCACTCTCCGAATCCCCAATTCTAGTGGCGAAATTGCAACTTTCACAGCATGAATCGAATTGAGAAACGACTCGATTGGGTCATTTGCAGATACCATCACTCCCAATCCCAACAACACACAATCTTCACACCAACACACTTCTCTGCTCTGCAATGCCAATCAATATGCAACAAACAAGAATCTCTCGCACAAAGAACTCAGAAATGCAACGGAAGTGACTGAGATCTGGTCCGAAAGAGCTGTACGTTAAAAGCGATCGATTCACAAGTGCGGACTGAGAATCGGGAAGTGTTCATTTGCATAGACTATAATTTTGAATCGAATATGAAGAAATTATATATGGAACTAAAAAGATCTAGAGTTATAGATGTATTCGTCTCTGTGTATATATATGTGTAGGAGGAGAAAGAGAAATGAGATTTGGAGGAAGGTGATTGAAGAAGAAGGAAATAACAGTTGTTCTGTTGTCAACTCAAGTGGATCAACAAAACTGTAAACTGAAAATGATCTTCTCTTCTGTTTGCATTAATTGCTTCTCTATATCTACACAGTATTTTCTTGTCTCTTTGAATCCTATTTTTAGACAAAAATGTGGTGATGGGAAAAACACAAATAGAAAAGGAAATTATTTTTTTTTTTAAAAAAAAACTTCTTTTATTTTATTTTTTTATTTTTTTTCTTGTTCATGTAAAAACATAAGAGATTAAAATTGTAAGTGTCGTTCTAATTATACATGCTCCATTCTTCACAAGGTTTTAATATTATTACTTCATATGTATCAAAACGAGTATTTTGGTTTCTATTTTGAGAAAATTAAAAAAAAAAAATTAGTTAGTGCTTTAGGGTTTGTTTTTTTAAAAAAATTTAATACGATTTTAGAGTTTTTTTTTTTTTTTTTTTGAGTGTATAAGGCAACTTCATTAATCAAAACATGTTCAAATCAAAGCACGAGATACATCTTGGGGGACCGAAGCATCCCGAACCCAAGACCAAACATAGAATTAGAAGCCCTAGCAGATCTATGAGATACTACATTCACTGATCTAAAACCAATGGAGAACAACACGTTCTCGAAATTGAAAGCTAATGACAATTAGAACCAAAGTAACAGCATACCAACCCAAACTAGCAGACCATTACAATATGGCACCTCGGACCCTATCTCGAGATCTAACGTGGCTTGTTTGGAAGCTTTCTCCTCCACCACTAGGAAAACCAAATGAGACTTGCAAGATCGATCAAACTCTAAAACTAGCAAACCATAAATATATGGTACCTCGAATCCTAATGCGAGATCCGACATGACTTGTCTGGAAGCACCCTCCCCCTCCACACATGACCAACCTTTATCTTTGATCCATGATAGGGCTTCACGTACCGTCATCACCTCCACCACCCGAACAAATAAAGCCTACGCCTTGCTCTGCCGAAACTCACAACCACAACCACTGTCTTGCTCCGCCGCAACTCTCCCCACGTCGTCAATCATCCGCTTCCGCCGCTTTTATCTGTTAAACCCTAACTGCCAAAAAAGACAAAACACACCACTGGCGAAACATACCACTATGATCGGCATTTTAGAGTTTGTTTTAATGTGGAGTAATTCTTATGTTTTTTAAAAAATTGGAAAACCTCCTTAATTTAGATGCACAATGTTATAATTGAAAAAACATACTTTTTCATATTTTTTAAAATAGCTTGAAATTTGTCAAAACTCAAAAGTTCATAAACTAAATTGAATATGTTATCTATTATCAATAGTTCTCGTTATATTTTGCTTTTATAGAGTTGTGACTAGTACAAGAAAATAACAATAAAATAATTAAAGAGTTAATAAAAATTCACATAAACCATCTTCCATTGGAATTGTTTTTTGATGGGTCCATCGAATAAGAAATGAAATAAAGTGAAGTTGAGTTCACAACTGGTGGCCTTTCAAGATTGCATGGGTTGCTATGAACACTGTTATACACTTATACATGCCTTTAAACATTTATGATCTTAAATAAAACAATCAACTAAAAATTCTGTGGGACAATTACAAACAAGAATATATGCTTGCTCCATAAACCCCAACAAAAGCCAATCATCAATCATTCACAAATACAAATATTCATTTGTTCGGCAATTGATTGGCTTCACTTACTGGATTCGGGTTTAGACCCATTATCTTTAACTATTCGGGGAGAGTAAGGATATATCTCGAGCCCTGTACTGGCCCGTTCAGCTCACAGATCCAACTAATTCGATCATTCAACCTGTTTCTCACTACACCTGAGATGTCGGAAACTGAGTCAATAACTCGAAAATATGGTACATCGGGGTAGGACAACAAGCATAGAACAGCATTACCAGTGAATGTGAAACAAACATCATACAGGTACAGTACAATTCTTCAAAGAAAAAACAAAGAACTTACGTTTTGTTTTTCACTTCAGCGAAATGGAATGTGAACACTAATTTATTTGTAAACGATATTTCACATTCTTGTAGGAACAAACAAGTCTATATATGGCCAGGATGATGCTATACAACTCTACGCTACGAAAGGGAACCATATCTCAGAGACAAGCTTGGCTTCTAAAAAAAATTGCATATTTCTAAGGAAGAGAATGATCCTGCGGCATTGACACATTTAGTGTGTGTGGATCAGAAGGCAGATGCACTGCCCTTAGTTTTCCCAAGCATCACATCTTTAGCTTCATTGATTTTAGAAGCAAGGTAATGACTACCGCCTGCATCAGGATGATTTGCAACCATTACTTTTCTATGCGCTTCCTTGATCTTGTCTGGAGTAGCACTCTCCCTGTCAGTTATATAAGAGGTCAATAAAAATCATTTCTACTGCAGTATGAAGAAAAGAAATAACAGATTAAGGCAAAAAGACGAAAAAAATAATGACATCTAGAGCTAAGAAGGGTAGAGTACAAGTGCACAACACATTTAGCAAGTAGACAAAGTCATACATATTTCATTTCGTGATTCAGAAAACAAAGAGAATGATTTAAGTAATCAAACATACAATCTCACCGCAAGCACAAAAACGCTATGCACTTCCCATAGGTTGTAGCATGTTTCCAGAGTAGCGCAGGCAATCCGTGTTTGGTTCTTAATTTATTAAAGGCCAATATACACCAAATCTCCAGATCCGTTCATGCTAAACTGAATGAAGTTTTATTTTATGATTTTGGTTCAAGTTTACAGAACAGTTTCAATTCACTAAAAGTAAATCTGCCAACTTTTCTCAATTTACCTTTGTTAAAACTCCCACATCCCCTCCTCGCTCTTATGCAATTGACATGATTCACATCCCTCAATTGTTAAAACTAACAAATGAAGGCATTGGCATGTGAAGTCATGATCACAATTAACTCCAAAATAGGAAACAAATATGCTTAAATCCACCACATTAAGATGTATATGTCGAAAAATCCATGTCAATAGTATAAATATAAAGCTCAAATAATGTTATGATAATGCAATCCTTTTAACTTTCTATTTCTATTTCTATTTATCATTCCATGAATCAACACTGATATTTATATGGAAAATGTGTGCTCCAGAAAAAACAGCAAGATAGAATACTAGTCCCTCATGCAAGAATATGATTTTGTAAGACTATGGTTCAAGAAAAATGCCCTGATTACCTGACACCAAGTATGAGAGCAGCTTCTCTTTTTGTCATAGTTGGCTGGAAACCGCCATCATAAAATCTGCGTATTTTTGGCTTTGGAGGTCTTGTCTTGAATGCCTGCCAAGCCTGAATTCCATATTTACCAGCAAGAGCAGCAGCAGCTACAGCAAGTCCAGCCAAAAATGGTGTAGCCTGAGATGTACTTAAGAGTTCGCTGACTCCAAATCAATGCAATGAAAATACTAAGATTGAAAGTAATGCGAGGACTATTCATGTAGAAGATGTAATTCTAATTGGATTAGAATTCCCTGTGCGTAGAATTTGGAGAGGTGTGAATAAGGAAAGTTTAATTTGATTTCCTATTTCTAGTCTAAATATCCTATATAAAGAAGTCTCTCTCACATGGTTAACACAATTCATTCACATCAATAATATAAATTTTACAAGTACTAACTTCGATTTTTCCAATTTAAACACCCTCTAGTTCTTCAGTCACCATGCTCCAAACAATAAAATAAATAAATAAACTAAACACATAAAACTTTGGATGCTTTCACCTCTTGGTGAACATATAACTATCAACCTTTCTAAGAAACTAACAATTACCTTTGCAATGTCCGAAGCACTATGACTTGTACATCTTGTGTGATAGAACCATATATTAGTTGAAGTATTCTCGACTCCAAGTAGCTTTCAACATAAACCCACATCAACTGACATTCTTTCATTATCTACCCAGCCATCCTCCAACAACCATGACCCAATCTTGAAGCTTTTAAGAACTCCAAATCTTCAATATACGTATCAAATAGAGACGGATCCAAAAAATATAATTAATGATAGGCTTGTTTGACTAGGTCAACTTCCAAAAATGGTTTATCTTGAGAACTAGTTCTAGAGTTCGGTTCTAAAGCTCCAAATTTGACCGACATGGTTAAAGAACACGCACATCAAGTAAAAATCAGTGTTGGTACACTAGAATATAAGTCAAACATGAGGGTTAAAATCTCTACCCATAGAGCACAAAAAACAAGAGAATGATTAGGCCAACCTCTATTTCCATCAAAGGATGGGGTACTTATACTCGTAGTGAGTGATGATGTCATCCTTCATCCTAATTGGATGGTGGTGGCATCATTGTGATTACGTCAACATGATACCACCTCCATCCATGGACCTCTAGCGCCGGGTTTCCTTTGATGTGCAGTAAGGGGGGGAGTTGACCTGGCTACTAGATTAGGCGTTCAAGACGAATGCCACTTGCCTGATGGGCCGCCTCTGCCAACCCAATTGGCGTTATATGGGTTATTGTGGTCCTACAATGTCTTCGGAAGGGTGTGACATCATTTTATGCGAGGATGGGAAACTAAGGCCGAACACATTGCATGAGAGCTCAACATAACCTTTCCTAACTAAGCTAGGGTGTCACATGGCGTGTAGTGTGAACGGCACACACCGTGTGACCCTCTTCTAGGTCTGCACAACTTGACTCTGAGAGTATGCACACGTCGTGTGCTTCATTTATTACACGCCGTTTGGTGTATCCATTTGGTATTGATGGAAGCCGAAAGCAGGCCCACAAGGGGCTCAAAGACTTCATACTCCCCTCAGCCTAGCCCGCCTTGAAGAGTTCCTAAGGAAAAGTTCTTGGAGTCCAAGCCTCCAAAAACATGAGAAAATATATATATATGCACTCCAAAGGGTGATCATTGATGAGGTCATCGCAATGATGTTACCCTAGACCATTCGGAGTGGGCCGCCATGTCATCACCCACAGTGTGTACAAATGCGTGTCCTAAGATAAAGAAATGGCTAAGCCATTTTCTACATTCTATACATTACAGTGCTCTGATTTCACTTGGATTTCACTTGGTAGAGATTCTTCCTCTCATGCCCCGAGTAAATTCCAGTGCGCACTGGTTTCTCCAAATTCGTGAGTTCATCTGTTTCTGTTGAAGTGGTGATATATCCCACATCGGATAAATATAAAGTTAAGTGGCTATATATAATGGTGCAAGTGAAACCC
>JAYMSZ010003752.1:0-10210 GCA_036897665.1 Pelargonium citronellum | reverse complement strand
TTCATTGCGGCCCCGGACTGACCTCTGTCATAGCCGCACATTCCGATGATGACGCCGATGTCCTAAACCTACCGCTGCCGCCTTCCTAACAACCACTTGTCGAACCCTAGCCGTCACAAACAAAAACTATCACCATCTCTCTAAATACCCTAATAGTATTACTCTCATGTGAGAGACACGACCTCTATGATACGATAACCCTAACATCCGCCAAGGAGCCGCAGCCGCCAAAGGAGCCACCGCCTAGGGTTTTCTCTCCCAAGAAGCCAGATGAGCTTGAGCTTTTGTTTCTCTTTTCTTTTTTTCTTCTTCTTATGTTTTGTATTAAATTATTTGTTTTTCATTTTTATATATGCATTATTATTTTATAAAAGAATCAAATATTATATTTAATTAATTGATCTCTCGCTCTCGAAGCATAACTCCAATAGACTAACTTCAACGAAAGGCTTCCAGAATGTTGCCACGTACAAGGTCCAAAGTGACGTTCGGCACATACGAAGTCCCAAATAATGCACGCAAACCTTATGTGGCACCCAAAACTCTTGGTCAAGTCCCAAAGATGAGGGAGCAAGACCAAGACGAAGGAGGACAAGGAAAAGACCTGAGGAAGCTCGCCAATGCTCAACCCGAGCTATTGTCGCGACAGGTTCTCAAACAAAGCATACTTAAGCTCCCAACCAGCCTCTTGCTCGAGCTTCTGTCGTGACAACCAAAGGGTTGTTGCACAACAAGCTCGAGCATAGTTCTATTTGGGTGTTTAAGTGTTCGAAGGTCTGGGTAGGACCAAAGATCCTACTAAATTTGCTTACTATCTCAAGTCACCTCACGAGCCATCACGAAGACTTCTCATCTCCCCAAATCAACTTAACGATATCTCATGAGTTTCTACATACACCTCGATGCACAAGTATAGTGGACTACACCTCATTGTTCGTCAATCATGCGTCGTCACATAACAAGAGTTTGTGGTAGTATAAACTATAAATAACCCCTCAAGTAAGACGAGATCTCATTTACACCTGAGACAACGTCCCGAAAACACCACTAGGATTCCCGTTTTTTGGTATGTTGCCTTGCAGGTCTCAGTGCGGTGTGGGTTGGGCATGGTGCGGGTTACAGGTTGGACTTGGAGTGCACTGTCCACACCACTTTCAGTATATTTCAAATCTTTACACAGTTGATGCCCAAGTTTAAACTAACACCTTGTCATGTGTTCCACATTTTGAATTTTTTGGTACGAAAAAAGGAAAAAGGATTCTTAGCGTCTGGCCAAGATCAAGAACCAAATGAATAAAAAGCCACAAAAACATAATGATATCACTCATCAATTGAATATTGAATCATACATGCATGCCAAAATCAATCATATCAATTTATCATCTCTCTCGCTCATTTTGTTAACTATTCAAATCATCTTTCTAATTCCAAAAACATCATTTCTCATACTGGAATGTTAATAATCGCTTTTCCCTTTCCTCCTGATCTACAGCCATGTCCAGTGACAAAGAATCTCCCACTTGAAAATGATCTCTTCATGGCCACCCTGTTTCTGTTGCTTGATTGCTTGGATGATCCTGCTTCAACTTGAACATCATCATCATCATCATCTTCACTTTCACAGATGCACAAAATGTCAGCAACCGAAACCCGACTCTGACACAAATAGTTCATTGAAACTGATCTCCTGATGTGTTGATCTTCATCACTTGATCTAATATCAAGTACAGTGTCTCCAATGGCATCAAGAGAGGTTCTTGGAACCCGAGAGCTGCGCATTTCTACTTCTTGTGCTATTGATGGAGGAGTTTCTATGAACTGAGGGATCAGTTGGGGCTGTGCAGGAGTGATGAGAACTATGTTAGCTCTGCAAAGAGGACAATTCGAATGAGATTTGAGCCATGTATCAATGCATTGTAGATGGAAAGCATGACTGCACTTTGGCAACAGCCTTAGCCTCTCGTCTTCTTCAAACTCGCTGAGACAAACTGAACAATCCGTCCCCTCAACCAACCCGTCTCCTTTCTTGTACTTGACAACTGTAATGGACTTGATGAGAGCCTCATCTAAGCCAGCTGTGGCAACGTGCCATGGTTCGTGGAGGGACAGGTCGTGGTTGTCCTCCGGCTCAGCTTCTTGATCACGAGCCTCTCGTCTTGATGAATCTGCATTCCCACAGTACTTGGAAATCATGGTGTAGTAGCTCACAAGAAGGAAAGCACTGGCCAAAATGCCAATGATTGCAATGACAAGAGGGGAAAAATTTGAGCTTGAACTTTCTTCGGGAAATCGGAAGGGGGGAGGAGGAGGGAAAACCTGGTAGCACCATTGTGGACAGTATATGCTACAAAAACCTTGAGAACAGTCCTGGCTGTTCATGTATGGCACCCAGGCTTTCGGGTTGCCTACAGACCCCATGGCGTGGCTGAGAAACCTTGTGAGAGACTCACTCTATCATATGATATGGCAGTTCTCTTCTTCTGCTATGCTAATAAGTTTTCAAAGATCCTGAGAACTGATAGAGAGCTGTCAGTGCAGAATTATGAAATTATGTAAGTAATTTGCAGATAAATAAAAGCTAATCTATTTGTGATATAATCTCTAACAGAAAATATAACCTGAGAGCTGAACAAAAAGCATATAAGGGCAGAACAGAAAATTTGTTTCAGAGAAACTATGGCAACAAGTACAAGCAGAGAGGTTGTTGTAAATGTATATTTTCTTGAAGAGACAATATGGGATGGGAAAAGAGCCAAAGGAGCTTAGATGGAAAAGGAAAAGAGGAGAGAGATAGGAGAGTTCATGAGGATTCTCTTTTTCTTTTGTCCTTTCTTTTTCTTTAGCTGTATTTTTTTTTCTTGGAGATAATGGTTTGTTGACCAAGGAAGGTTGTAGTGATATTGGTTGGGAATTCATGAAAGTAATCAATGCTTTTATAATTGTTGGAAGCCAGTTACAGTTGAAGTGAGTATCTTGCATAAATGGGACATAATAATCCTTGAAAGATCATCAGATTGACTTGCATATATATATATATATATGATCATAAATGAAATGTGAGTGAAGCCTCCAAGTTTGGTGTACCAGCTTAGACCTGATTTGCAGCAATTTTCACTAGTGATCTCAGCTTTCTTTTTCTTCTTTCTTCCTCCTTGTATGTGGAAAGAAGAGATGATGCAGTGTAAGCCCTGAAACCAAAATATGCTGTCATTGATGTGCTCAATAGCTAGCAATAGTACAAACAAAAAAGAAAAATCTTGTAATACTAAATCATACAAAATCCAACACAAGGCAAAAGGCAATTTGTTGCAATGAGGTTGATGTGACCTTATCTTTCTTAATTTCCTGTGTATGGCTAGGTTTTTGATCTGCTAAATTGAACGACTAAAGCAGAAACGAATTATCTTTTGCGAGAAAAAGAGGAGAGAAGAAAAAGAAAAGTGGGGGAGAATATAAGTAGGGCTCACCAAGATAAAACTAGTCAAGAAAATGTGATGATCTATTGGTCACTTCTCCCCAAGTGCACCAATGTGCTCCTCTTGTGGGTCTCTGGAAGCAAGCTCTAGATTCTGATTCTGCTACAAATGAAGCATATATTCTCCCTCCTAAGAGTGAGAGAGCATCTTTTTCACGCGTTTTGAGAAAGTAATTCGGAAGCATTCTGCATAAACATACAAAAATTATGTATTACTAGACAATTGATGAATTTCATATGCTAACTTCACTTTAACGCGCAAAAACCACGATAAATGATAGATTTAAAGAATGTTCAACAAAATCCAGATATAATCCATAGATCAAACTCACCTGGGGTTAAAGAAAGATATGGACCCCTCCAGCGAGCAAGAAAATCCAGATATAACCTGTTTTTGCAGGACAAGTCCATGGGATCCAAACACTTTGTTGACAGAGTAAAGACGCTGCGAAAAACAAAAGGTTATAGATATATCAACTTATCATTGAACAATGTAAAGATGTCAGCCGATGCAGGATGCTTTCTTGAGTCGCAAGGGCGAGGACCAAGAACTTTTGTTCCTCTTTGGCAACCTTGAAACTTATGGCCTACTTTGCTTTTCTTTTCATTTACACTTTCTCACTGTCCAATGTCAAGCCAATCCTCCACATTTCTTTGCCTATAATTATATATACTTTTATAATATGATAGATTCCTAATCTCCCAAACCAGATTGTCATTTTCTGTCAAATTCTCACTATGCTCCAGCAACCTTCCAACGATGACATTCATCAAACATAAGAATTACATAAATATGCATATAAATACACTAGATGTGGCCACTAAATAATATGACAATTTGAAAACAGTTAGGAGCAACTGAATGTGATCCTACTTTCCTTAATGTGCTCTGTTTTTCAAAGCCCCAAAAGAAAAACATAAATAAAGTTTACTGTCACCAAAACAATATGGAAAGAGAAAGCATATGATTCCAATCAATTTTAAAGAATGAAAACGACTGCTAATTAGACCTTCAAAGATAATGTCAAATTTATATGCGTAACATGGTGATCAAATAATTAATGATAAATCTGAAACTAGTTGAGGAATAAGTATCAGTTACGATATGATCAACACATAAAAAATGGGTTATCTTTCCTAATCACATAATATAGAACATGATTAACAGGGTCAATGATCTCTCTATAGCTAGAACAGAATAGAGATATTGGAATAAACAGAAAGCTAAAAAGCTCTACCGACCCACTAGCCAAACAGAATAGTAATTTGTAAGGAACATATTGAAATACGAAAGAGAGCATCAATAGTGTCAAACTGCAACAAGTTCAAATGACTGGTTAGCCATATGAATGCTTATAAGTAATTGGCTCTGTAACATAATAGCTGAATTCATTACTAAGCTTTCGTACTCTGTAAGTTTCTTTAATTGCTTAACATACCCAATTTTCAACTTTGTGTCATGCTTTATGAACAGTTGATGTCATGCGACTCAGCTATCAGCTAAATCTGACTTCATCAAAAGTTTGCAGGCGAAAACATATCAAAGTGACGTGTTCAAACCCATGACAGTGGCAAGACAATAATTCTCATATCCTCGAAAAGAAACCTGATGTTAACTTTTAATTCAGCTAAGAAAATTTGTTTATTCATCCATGTATTTGACAACATTATATCACTGACAAAAGTGCACAAAGATACAAGATAGTATATATTTTAGCAGTAAGAATTTTCAAAGAAAAATGAGAAATTAAGTAAATGCAAAATTTTACAGCACGGGGAGTAGAATGCCTTCCATCATTTCAGCGGAAGGGTAAGAGTAAATCCCGCTTCTGCTATATTTCTACTCTTAATCTGCAAACAAAGACGCTGAAGACTACAGATCTATGAATGTGATTCACTGGGTTGACTCTTGGAAAGGTCCTCATCTTCTTTTGTGCTCTCACCAACATTGATATCGCAGAATTTCAATTGAAGTGGCCTATCCATCAATGGCTGCAGCAGAAAGAATTTGGGGACTAAATTAAATACTTCTCATTATCCTGAAATCTATCAGTAAATACATGAAATCAACAGTTAAGGTACACTAAATACAAGTATCCAATTAACAAAGATTAAAACCCACCCATTTTTGTCATTAAAATAACATACAAGCTAAAAAAATAGACTAAATATCCCCAAGAACGTATACATAAAAATAAAAAAAACTCATTGTTTATCTTTTTTATTACCTTCCCATTCAAGGCAGAAATCGCAGCCTCTGCTTCATCCTTTGTTGCAAATGAGACAAACCCATACCCAGCAGATTTTCCTGTACGGCTTTCAAAGATAACCCTAACTGAAACTGGATTGAAATCAGCAGAAAACAATTCTCTGAGATGGCTTGATCTCACTTTCCATGCAAGATTGGACACATAAAGTTTATGGCGAGTCTCTCCAGCAGGGGCATCTACAGGACGTGGAGGAGAAGGTCTCTTGAGTCTCTTTGCAAACTCTACCTTGATAATCCTCCCTGACACTTCCTGCACGAGAAAATAAAAAATAACTATAGTAAAAAAGATGCTTCTGGGTATAGGTAAAATGAACAACAATGTGCTCTGGCTCATTTCAATCCTAACGATACTGCACATTTGCAAGTACAGTTACAGTTCATATCCAAACCAACTATTATAAATTTAGCAGACACATTTAAGATGGAAAACAAGAATAAATGAATAAAAAAAATGGTAGCAATTAGAGGCTGTAATGCAATAATTATAAAAGAAAAGTAATATTGATGAAGCCATGCCCAAAGTACATAACCTCCTAAAAAAAGATATCTCTGATATAAGATGAATCCTAGAGTACACCAACATTTCATGCCCCTATTTTATATTTACAGTCCTGAGCTGCACCAGGTGCTACAATGCATTTCACAGAAACCACTGACCTAAGGAATCAAATAAGTAATTTCCACTCAGCGAAGCCTCAATGCAAACACATGGGGTTCGATACATAACACGGATCCTTCAATGCTACACTATTTACTAGTATTTAGTGCAATGTTTTCCATAAAAACCTTGGTAAACATGAAACATGAATAATCCCCATTGATTTAACATTCAAAGCTACCACTAAACTCAAGCCCATTTGAGCATAATTGAGAATATAACCAGTTTGCTGAGAGATTAAAATAAAAAGGCTTACATGAGAGTCAAACTTTTCAACAACTGCCTGAGCTTCTTCCCCAGTAGACATGGTCACAAAAGCAAAGCATCTGCTTCTCCCATTATCTTGCTTTACAATCTAAAATTTCAAATAAAGTTTAATCAACATTCAAATTACGCATAATAATAATGATTAGAGTCACAGAGATTAGAACCTCGACGTCCTTAACAGTTCCACATTCGGCGAAGAGGGTCCTGATGTCTACAACAGAGAAAGACCATGGCAAATTGAAAACAAAAAGCTTCCTTTTCAAATTAGGTTGTTGAGAATTCTCCGGCGACGCCTCTTCTTCTTCGGCGGTAGCAACTCCCTGCACAGCTGAGCATAGTACAAAGTAGGGTTTTCTTGTTTGGTTGATGTTTAGACGAAGGAGAGACAATGGCACTTGGAGGGAAAAGGAAGGGGTAGGATAGGAAATGTTCAGCTTCACTGAAGGTAATGGCTTGGGAGATGAGAAGAATTTAGAGGAAGCCGAGAGCACAGATAGTGCCGCTTCTTCTAGTGCCGCCATTTTTTCTGGATAACACAGCTTGAGAAAGAAGAACAATGAATGGATTAGATTGGAACGTAGTAGATATTTGCTGGTTTAAACCGTTGGTTCACCCAGCGGTTTAAGGTATTTGAGGACTAAAGTCGTCAGTTTGCGCAACGGTTTTCTTATGAAGCTAAAAAAAGCTGAATGCACAATGTTATGTTACTAATAGTATTGGAGGAGATGTGGGTGGTGTTTAGTTTAGCAAATCATTAACTATATTGATACAAGTTGGATTTTGAAATGCAATTAGGTCAAACCAAGAGTTCAGAATATACAAAATGTAAAAGCTGAGAGAGCTGGTGTAGCAATTTTGTTTGTCTAATTGGCAAGTCACATGTACATCAAAATATAACAGTAAGTGGATGCAAAATTGTACAGCCCATGACTTTTTTTGTAGAATGGTATGATTTAATTCCTGATTCCACCAATCTCAATTGTAACCTCAAACCAAAGATGGCTGGAGGCAGTAGGGAACTACGACTCGTCCGGATGACCCTCAGATAAGGTCGTCTTCTTCTTCATCGTTGTCTATTATGCTTTTAATTGTCAATTCATCAGAATTGACGTCACCCTCGGAAAGGTCTTCCTCTTCATTTTTGCTGACAGATTTATCAATGTTCTTGTCACTCAATGCCAATCGAAGTGGTCTACCCATCAAAACCTGAAATAGAAAGAATGCGAAGAAATAAATATTCTTCATCAAAAGGGAAGGATGGTAACATACCTAAGGCACTACAGCAGTACAATATACGTGTACATATATGCTCATCTTGTCTCACTGGTAAGTGGTAACCACCTCAGTAGGCTCTCTTCTAACTCGCTACTTTTCAATAAGCATTGACTATTACGTTTGAAGGTTCTCAACTAAACTAAGTCATTGTTAAACTAAGGTAACCACATGCAATTTGAGAAAGAAAGGAACATGGAAGCAGAGAAAACCACGAGTATCGGGCATAAGGGTAAGTGAATGTTAAATACAAACACTAGGCCATTATTTTCTTGCACCTACTACATATGTCCACTCAAACAGAACCCAACGAACCTCCTTCATGAACCCAACCTCATGTAATAGTGTGTAGATTTTGTCCCAATTTTGAATTTTGTTCGAGATATAATAGCTGAAGTATCCTCTTTCTCCTTATAGTTTGCCTATTCTGGAAGCATATAGCACTGAATACGCATACTAGGATGTAGTCAGGATGTTGTTCTTTAAACTATACAAGATTAAGAAAATACAAACAATCTTCTCCAGAAACAGGACAAGTATATTGGATAAATACCACCCACGCAGAATAAAGGTTCCCAAAATAATAAGTCAAAAACTTTCATTGTAATTAGCTACGCGTAACATCATAAAGTAATTTAGGGTAGTTTACCTTCACAAGGAGCAATGATAATGAGTACCAAAAAGATCAAAACGATGTAATAAATTCAATTAAAATAGAGGACAGAAAACAAAAGTTAAATGCTATCAAGAATTATTTTCCTATTTACCTTCCCATTAAAAGCAGAAATTGCAGCCTCTGCTTCCTCCTTCGTGGCAAACCCAACAAAGCCATACCCAGAACTTCCTTTATTAGAAAAGAGAACCCTGCAAGAAAGTGGCTTAAATTTGGCAGAGAATAACTCTCTGAGATGAGATGCTCTTACTTTCCTAGCAATGTTGGCCACATAAAGTCTATGGTTTATTTCTACAGCAGGGGGGGTTGGAGGACGTGGAGAAGGTTTCCTGAATGTCTTTGAGAACGCTACCGTGAGAGTCCTCCCCGACACTTCCTGCACCACAAAAATCTCAACATGAAAAAGTTGTTCCAAGATATTGGTAAAACCCACAAACATGTCATACTATATGTAAATACAATCTTAACGATAGTCTTTCTTAGCTGGCACCCATGCCATCAGTTTCAGATAAAGATCCCATCCAAACCAACCTTCATCGGGCTCAATTAAGATTTCATAATAAAAATATTGAATAAACACAAGGGCTGTAATGGAATAATTACAAAGAAACATAAAAGTATGGACAATGCAAGGAGTTCAAGCCACTGCCTATGTGGTGCCACTTCCAATTCCATACATAAGAATGAAGAATGCCAAATTGAGTCTACATTTCATGACCCTACGTTAAATCCAATGAACTAGATATCACTAAAAGAAGAAGAATGAAACCGAATAAAGGGAAGGCACAGTCATCCACAATCCAACATGTTAATTGATATTAAACGGGAACTAACATTCTTCCACGCAACCTAATAAACTTCAGAAAACAGTGAAAAAAAATGAGAAACCAAATAACTGAATTCACCTAAACAAAGACTTAATGCCATTCACCACAACACATTCCTAAACCCCAATTCTTAGCATAAACCTTCAAAGCTATCTATAAATGGACAGAGACCCATTTGAGCATTAACCAAAAGAAACCTATAATCAGAATCTAATTGAGCATATTTAGAATCAAATTACAAACGAGCTTACATAAGAGTCAAATTTCTGAATAGCGGCCTGAGCTTCTTCGCTAGAAGCCATAGTCACAAATGCATAGCCTCTACTCTTCCCATCTCTGTTCCTCACAATCTAAAATTCAACGAATTTGAATGAGCAACTCACGTCCAAATTACAGAAAAAGGAATACAATTGGGGTATCAAATTAGTATATACGAATTCGAACCTCAACATTTTTTACGGTTCCGCATTGGACAAATAGGTTTTGGATGTCTGCAACAGAGAAAGAAAAAGGAATGTTGAAAACATATAGCTTCTTTTTGGGCTTCGTCTCATCGGCTTCTTCGTCAGATGCTTCTTCTTCTACTTCTACCGAAGCTTCTTGCACGGCCGAGAAAAGTTGAGAGCAGAGAGACCTTGGTGGAGTGGTGAGAGGAGAAAAGGGGAAATTGATGGAAAGTGAAGGGGTAGAATAGGAAACAGTGTTGAGCTTGATGGAGGAAGATAATAATGGTTTGGAAGAAGAGAGCAGGTTAGAGGAAGAAGAAGGG